>JAODLI010049729.1:0-16648 GCA_027575585.1 Percopsis omiscomaycus | reverse complement strand
CAACCATTATCTCATACGCCAGTTGCTGCACTCAACAAGGTCCCTTGCATTCTTCTCCTAATCACAAATAAAATGTGTGAGCAAGCCATTGAAATGCCTTTCCAAACACACTCTTTGTCTTAAATGCATACCAAATAAAAACATTATATTTGCCACTATTTGCCACTTAACAAAGTTGACTGTAAGAGACATGGGCTTCCTGGTATGGATATTCTAATTTACAGTAGTTACAAACTTAAAACTTGTTGGCAATACTTCTTCTGTGCCTATTTCCTGGTCTGTGATGTCACCATGACATCATCAGACATGTACGCAGGGGAACAACCCACATTGCCTCTAACTAGACCTATTCTGTTACAATGCAATACTCCATTGTTGGTGTGTTGTGCACCAAATACTAGCTAATACTGGCCAGCCAAGTTCTCTCATTATTTTGACGAGTTTAGCCAGTTTCTGCTGATTAAGATTCAGACGGACACATACACACACACACTTACCGTATCCCTTTTTCCCATAGGCAAGTTGAGGGGGAATCTTGACCATGCTCCTCTGATTGACACACATCCCCACCAGAGCTTTGTCCATCCCCTCAATCAACTGCTTCTTACCTACATAGACATTGTAGGTGCTGCCACGGTCATAGCTGGAACACACACACACACACACACATACACACAAACACTTAATGTAGGCTACTTGTGAGAACCTTTTCTGCAACATTACAATCTATGTTTTATTATTTAGACACTTTAGTTAATACTAACTATATACTTAAATAGTCAGTTACTTTAATTAATCCATTAACTTACAAATTACTATTTTTCCTAAACTTTTGCTAAACTTGTAATTGTTATTGTAAACTAATTAAAGAAAAATGTTTTTAATTCGAACATAGGCCTACTATCCTAACTTCCTGCAAGTTGTTAGTAGCCTATATCGCGATACGATACACTATTACGATAGTGTATTGTGCAACCACATCTTAGCCTGCTTGCGTGGCTCATAGGACGACCCATAAAACACGCACTCTCGGTTTTACATCGTGCAGGCTCGTTACAGACATGCATACGATGACTGCACAGCAAAGGCAAAGTTTCGTTTTCTCCACTACGTACCTTGAATCGAACTTCTTCCCGTCTGGGAACATTCCGATATAGTGATACCTGACATAATCTCCAACTTTGACTGCACGCACGCATTGTTCTGGCACGAAAGTTTTTTCAATGATAATGTCGTCTAACGGTACCGGGGGAGCATTACAGGCGGCGAACGCCACAAGAACAGCAAGGTATAACATCCCGTGCATGCATTGATTCATTTTCACAAGCGATACTACACAATAACGGCAGCTGGTAATAACTCTTGATTGTATCTGTGCTCCACGCCTTTTCCCGATTAATTCAGCTTGCTTGCTCCGGTTTGGATCGTCCTCGCTCTGGCCCAAGTCTAGGACAGAACTGAATGGAATAACTTGTGGACACCACGTATTGCTCATGCGCAGTTGAGCATCTCGATATGTGTCAACGTGGTAACGTAGGTCCTCTCTGCAGCTGCAGGAAACACCCCCTAGGACCCCTTTAAACATATACAAAACTTCAATCCATCTCAGATTTTCAGTTAAACTTTATAATATGCATACAGCGTAATAGCTTAGCACTTAAAATGTAATGAGGCGAGTGCAAGACACACGGGAATCTGATGTGCATGTAAGTATATTGTAATGAAGGGAAGCCCATCTAGGCAGGAATGTCTCTACGTGGCAAGGGGAGGGGGTGGACACTTTGCTCTTCCAGGGGTCTAATTTAGTGGCCAAGAGATAATAGTATTAAGAAAACAATGTTAGAAGGAAATGTTTATACAGTCAATGTTATAATAAAAGAAACAACTCAGTGTGTGTGTGTGTGTGTTGTGAGTGAGTGAAAACTATCCAAAGTCACAATCTAGGACCAAAACAATAAAAAAAAAGCATTTAACAAAGTCTACTTTTATTGTCTTACATGATACATGAATTCAAACACAGCGGAGTCATAGCAAAGATTTTACTAGAAGAGCAGCAGTGATTTAGAGGGAGGAGCGGTTCCAGCCACCCCCACCAGCCCTGTGACCGGGGGATGGTAGGCTGTGTCCGGATACGTGGTGGAAGTTGAGGCGGTCCTACAGACCCACGCACACAATACGGAGACGTAGCTACTGTAGTCCACCCGTTAGAAAACTTATTGATGGCATCCTTCGCACCATATAAAGTCTTCTCGGCACTGTTATTCGCCTTTTGCGTCTCTGTCGTCACGTCGCAGTATGAAAAATACAGCTTCAGGAGCTTCCCGAGGCACGAACTTATGCCTTTGGACTCCGCATACAAGTATGCACTGGACCAGTACACCGCCGAGAAGTGGCAGGAGACCGTGGAATACCTTGAGGTCTCTCTTCGCCTGTACCGGCTGCTGAGGGACAGCGAGGCCTTCTGCAACCTCAACTGCAGCTCGCTGAGGTTGGACAACGAGGAAAAGTTCGCGGAGTTCCCAGAGTTGCGGGTGTTCGGTAACGTAATGAAGAGGGCGCAGTGCCTGAAGCGCTGCAAGCAAGGGCTGCCTGCTTTCAGGCAGAGCATGCCCAGTCGGGACACAGTGGAGGAATTTGAGAGGAGAGAGCCGTACAGATTTTTGCAGTATGCCTACTTTAAAGTAAGCGCCCCGTTTCGTTCAGTATGATAGTCAATTGGGTGGATCTACTCCAAACGAGTCACTGTCGCGGATCATATAGCCTACATGACCACTGCCTTCAGGCTATGTAGACTGTAGGCTATGTATTTATAGAGGCTTTGACGTCACTCGCGTGCCACGGATACATGTGGGGGTTGTTTTTTCCAAAGAAATCTTTAATCTGTCTGTGTATAAATCTGTCTGTGTATAATATAGGCTATTATGAGTGAACCTCTGCTATAAGGATGCCCACTTTTTCATTGTGCTTGGTTTACGTCTTATGTCTTGTATATATATGGATGTGAATGTTTCTAAGATGTCAAGATAATGTCTATTCCATCAGTCTGACAACCTGGCCAAGGCAGTGTCTGCAGCCCACACCTTCCTACTGAAGCACCCAGATGATGAGATGATGCAGAGGAATATGGCCTACTACAAGAGTCTGCCTGGGTCTGAGGAACACATCAAAGACCTGGAGACCAAGTCATATGAGGTACCCAAACCTCTCTCACTCACTCACTGTTATTTGCTGTGAGTGTGGTGGCAATTGATGTGGCTGCAGCCCACCATGAGAAGCAAAACAGTGGTACAGAAACAAAATTCCTAACCCATTCCTCTATAAAAAAAAAATCATGGTGTAAAACAAACCAGCCAGAATTTACTCCAGATGTGACATAATATCTGGATTGTAACCAATCATGTCTGACCTATTATCCCACTCTCAGTCAGATAGCCAATCAAGTTGAGGCATGTTTAAAAAAAAGGTGCAGCACTGACAAAAAATGGAATGTTAAGCTGCTAGTGAGGAAAAGTCCAAAATGACAGTTGGAAATTGGAATTGGAAAATTGGAATGATATGGGGCATTTGACAGTAAACTCAGTGGAGTGGCCATGTTCTGTTCCAGACATTGTTTGTTCGTGCAGTACGAGCATATAACGGGGATAATTATCGGACCTCAGTGTCAGACATGGAGCTGGCGCTACGGGACTTCTTCAAGGTCTATGATGAGTGTCTGGCGGCCTCTGAGGGAGCCAGAGAGGTCAAAGACTTTAAAGACTTCTACCCCTCAATTGCTGGTCAGTCCATGCATGTTTCATTCTCTAAAACTTTTATATACAGCATATTCCCAAACTATCCATGTATCCTTCTGGTTCTATAATACAATACCCTCCTCTTCCTATCTTCTTTTTGTCATGTTGCGCCTTGTTTGTTTCTTCCATCTCTTGCACGTTGTGTTACTTTAATATTGGACTGGTGAGTTAGCAGATATAATATTGTCCACATATTGACTGCCTAAGGAATCTAAGTCCACCTATTCTTGGGTAAGAGTATCTTGACGCTGGACTGTCTAATATCAATGGAATATTTCATGTCTTGGGTTATGGACGTGAATTTTGTACATTTCATATTGTCCTTAAATTTGTCCATTATCTTTTTCACCACACTTAGTAATGGGGAGACATTGGAATTGATGGTTAGGCCCATAACTTCTTTAAAACATTATACATAATGCTTTCCCATCATGCATTTCTGTCCAGACCACTACACTGAGGTCCTGGAGAGGAAGGTGAGGTGCGAGAGTGAGCTCACACCTGTTGTCGGAGGTTTCGTCGTGGAGAAGTTTGTGGCCACCATGTACCATTACTTACAATTTGCCTACTACAAATGTGAGTGGTATGCATTGTTTGTATATTTATGATTCTTGGGGCTGTGGGTTTTGTCAAGGAAGGTGATTTATAGGTCATGCCTTCTGTGCCACTTCGTTCTATTTTTGGCTGCTGCAAGGATACTATTTCCTCCCGTGGATAATTAAAGTCCATCAAATCTAAACTAATTTCCTTTTGAGAAGATTGACCCAGCCTTAGTGTATGCTCAAATATATACATATACTCTGCCTTGTACAGTAGCTATGAAATCTAGGTTGTTTGCTATATTTAGCAGCTGGCTACACATGCTAATTGTAACAGTGAGAGCCCACATCACTATGCAGAGGGTTTTACTCTTTCATTTACTTTTTAATTTCATGTTCAGAGAAAGCAGTTACTTGCACTACGAAAAACACAGTGTTATTAGTGTGTGCATGTTATTTTCTTCTCGTCATCCACTCTGCTTGTGCCTTGAGAGTAATTCCCCTGTACTGTGTTATCAGTGAATGACCTGAAGAATGCAGTTCCATGCGTAGAAAGTTATATGCTGTTTGATCCTAACGATGAGGTCATGAAGAACAACGTGGCCTATTACCAGTTCCACAGAGACAAGTGGGGGCTGTCCGATGAAGACTTCCTCCCTAGACATGTAAATTAACAATTAACACTCATACACACACGAACACACACTGTACATTGTAACACTGTATGTTTGTTTCACTATGAGAAGACTAACATGTTTTCTTCCCTCTATGTTTGTTTTATTTGCAGGAGGCAGTGCGGTACTACAATACTACTACCATGCAGCTACAACTACTTGAGTTTGCTAGACAGCGCCTGGTGAGCCACGATGAGGTAAGTGATTTATAATAAAATATGGACTAAAATATGCCTATATGACTATGGCTATAATATTACATATGCTTTGAATATGTGTATGGTTCTTATGAATCATACACATCTTCCCTATTTACTGTTGGTCACACTGCAATACAATTTAGCCTTGTTAATCAGGCTGCAATATCACATATTACCATGGGGTGGCAGCATCACATAGGCATTTCAGCGTGGTACCATTATGATGCAGTGCAAGCAAACTGCCCATGAGGGCTTCCAACTATGGATTACCAAATGTTTTTTGGAAAAATTCCATTATTGCCCTTGCTATAATTTAATTTAGTGCCTAGCTATGAGAAATCACAGATATATCAGTGAGTGGGAGGAAATATGCTAATTCATTGGCTTGAATTCATTGGTGTGTGTGTGTTTGTGTATGTGTGTGTTCACAGGGCGAGGTTGTGGAGTTTATAGATGAATTCTTGGATGAAAATCAATAGCAGAGTTTGGAAACACTGAAAAATGAACACTAATGACAAAATAACGGCATCTTTCCCTGGTTGCCCCTTTTTATTTATTGGGCTGTTTTTAGAAGTTGTCTTTGGTCGCTTTGGTTTGTTTTATTTCAGCAGCCTTATTATTTTTATACTTCCTGACTTGATTTGTGTACTGTAAAGCAAACATTACAGTTATATGAACATGTAGTGGCCTAATATAGTGATGAGGATAATGTTTTGTGCCTTTAAACCTCCACTGTGAATTTGTGTTTTTAAACCAACTTGTCTGTTGTCATGACATTTCTTTTTACAATTAAAAAAAACCCTATTGAGTGGTGCTTTCATTGTTGTTGAGTTAAGGAGCTGCTAGTTCTTCAGATGTGGCTCACTGTGAAGGTCGATTTTGACTCAAGCACTTCATAAAACAACCATTTAGAGTTGACAGGAGGAAAGGAATGGCGGTTGCAACGGGTGCACTTGATGAAACCTGATTAAATCTGTGTCTGTACTGAAGCAGAGAGGCCCAGCCAGAGAAAACATTGAGACGTTTAATAAGGTTTGAACATTGAGTCTCCTTGCAGTTTGTCACACTGTGGCGTTAAGAACCCGCAGCGGAACATTCTCTGTCGCTCTCCTCGCGTTCTCTAACCTTTTCAGAGGACTTTGAATGCTTTCTCGTTTCTCGTCTGGCTGTCTTTAATCGTCTTTAAGATATAACTTTATTATTCGACAATGGAAAAAGTCATATGTAGACAATTTTAGATGTCCTGATCTACCGTTTCTTATTGGTTTGTTAATTTTTGAATTCTAAATGTCAGTGGAGGTCCAAGGTCAAAGTAACACATTTTGGTTCTCACAAAAGTCAGGGTCACACTTGCTCGTTTTCTTCTCTCTCACACACGCACGCAAACAAATGTATGTTTATTTTAGAGGCTAGAAAAGATATAGGTGTACATGAAGACATGGAGGATATCACCAATTCCTCCTGAATTCAATTACATACAGTAGAACTAGACTTGCACTATACCAGCTAAAGTGAAAACTTCCGTGTGAGGGTTCAAAATGTGTTTTACTGATAATACTGTATTTATAGTGAATTAAATTAGTAAACTAATGTTCATGGCATCTACAGATTAGACCTCACCTAATAATCACAGAGTCAGGTTTAGGAGTTTATTGTGACCTAGACAACACATACAGTACAGCCTTCATCCCAACATTACATACAGCAAGTCAACTGACATGAAGAATAGACACACAAAAAATGCAAACTGTAATGTCACAGGTTGACTTCAAATGATTTAACGTCAATGTTGCAATAGTTTTGTCTATGGTACAGTATTCAGATAATCAGTTACATGGACAAGTTCTTGCGTGACCAGATACCACCTTGGGCGATTCACAACAATGTATTCTTCTCACCTCATCCCATTCAAACCTAAACCTGACTGTTCTTATAGCTACAGTTACTGGAGTGTGTCTGTTAGTTACTGGAATGAAAAAGCAGAGGATGAAATTTCAAAGAATGAAGTTGACCCTGTGTAAAACATGAGAGGTATTGTTTCATTGACGTAGTAAAGAAATTGAGTTGTGTTTCAGTTTGTACCTTTTGGTTGTGCTACTGTATATCGGTTAATACAGTCAAACATTTATTTTTACAGAATCGTACAGTTTCCCTACAAATTCTTTATGACTGCTTTCCTTTCCTACACCATATCTGCGTAGTTTGAGAAAATTCCACTTCAGGTCAGAGGATTTAAATAAAATAAAAAAATTATAATTTGTGATATCAATTCTGACTTAAATATACTCATGGTTTCAATCTGATTTAAATAAGGCTGTAAGTGGAAATGGCTGAGTCCCACCTCCCCAACCAAACTCTAACAAATCTCTATTTCACAAACAAACAAACAAATACATTTCACACATAAAGCAATGAGATAGTCAATGGTAAAACATTTCACAGCCCACAAAACTGGATGTTATGCAGTGTTATTAACAATGTAAGGAAAAACAACAACGTAACAATTGTACTGACTACTTATGGTACTAATTATGAGTAAGGCAGTTTCTTTAGTTGTTAAAATACATTTTTGTTCATTTCTGTTATCTACAGCTGTGGAAATACAGTCCTCAGCTACAGTATATGGCTATGAACTATTCATTTTTAGTGTGATAACAGATTGTGAAACATTTAACTTAAACTAAGGAACTAGTTTAAAATTTTTAAACATTACATCAGCTTGACTTTAAGTTATTTGCGGATAATTAAACTAAACAGGACAACGTAACTTGACATGACCCCTAGAAGCCCTTCGAGGCATTCCTAATTTTACAGCAGTTCCTGTACTGGTGTCTTTGTACGAAAACACAACGGAACGGTCTGTCTACAGCAACAGGTCTGTCTGTCATGATCTGCCACTAGGATTCTCTGTGTTTCCGTGTCAGCGTCAGAATGTCTGGCCTCTGGTCTGAATGCCATTCAGCATCCTTCAGCTCAGATGCCGGTCTCTCTAGAAAACCTTCAAACATGACACACCGACCGGCAGCTCGCACTGATGTGAGACACACATTTGTACGGATACACATTAAATACACACAAAACATGCTCTCTCATTCTCTCTCTCTCTCTCTCATAACACACACACACACACACACACACACACACACACACACACACACACACACACACACACACAAATTCTCAGGGGCTGAGTGTGCAGTTTGGACTGGACACCCACTCTAAATCTCTCAACAGCCAACTGTCCAAAACCAACACAGACCAGGCAGGAAGTCTTAAAATGTCTCATCTACTATCCCGTGTCCTTCCTCTGCTTTTTTTACCTTCTCCATCCTCCTCCCCTCTCTGCTCCACCTTTCTCCTCTTCTTCTTCTCTTACCTGACATAATTATCTGTTCACTCCTGCTGCCCAAAATCATTTGCCTAATTTGTCATTGTGATCCGAAATGTTTAGAACTTCAGCACTCTTCAGCACATCAGCTCATTTCTCAATAACATAACAACACAATATAACATGGCTGGATCATCAATAAACAGAACAGTCAATGAATTCACAAAAACGAGTCAGTAACACAAGAAAAAGGGGGGAAAGGGCTCCAGAGGTTAAAGTGTCAAAGAATTTCAAGCAGAAATAATCTTCTGCTGTCGTTAGCGTACACAGCTGCTCCCCTCATCTCCCTTCACAACCTTCTGGACATGAGCCAGAAATTCCATTAGATAGGTATAAACACAATAGATAAAATAATGTATATAAAGGTACACACCTCCTTTGAATCTGGAATTCACCTTGTGGTGGAAACCAGCATCTACATAAACGTTTTGGCTTTGAAACTCCTACTGAGCGCTGAGTGGATCATATTCCTCTCTGCTCTTCCCCATACCGCATTGTATTGTACCCCTCCCCCAACCGCCCTCGGTTTCAAAACAAACAGTGCCCCAGGTAGGGAGGGGGTAATTTTGAATTCAGGGGGTGCAATCAAGGATTAAACAGTTAAAGCTACAATCTAGCACTTTACAGTTTAACACATTTCGGCAGCACCTGCGGTAAATTAATGTGTTCACTTTGAACTCAAACATTGTGTGGACAATATGGGGGCCAATGGGCGTGGTTATACTCAATGTAGTTTAGCCTATCCCCTCTGCAGCTGAGGAAAATACATCACTACCTGTGTGCTACTGAGGTACAGTAATTATGCCGGGAACTACCAGAATATTAACTGCAAAATGGAAGGTTGTATCATTATTATGGAACCTCAGTCAGCCATAAATAGCAGCAAAACTTAGGCCTACATTTATTTATATGAAAAAGTTTGAGATTGTAGCTTTAAATGAGGTGGAATTACAACCATTGTGTTTTACCTCATTAAACTTCAGCTGTTATCTATGCTAAGATGTCTTGGCAGCACGTAAGAACTATCACGACATCTGGGTTGTAGCACAGCTCACCTAGTTATACCTACCCAAAATCTACATATCTGAATTAGTGTCTAACTATACAAGGGGCTGTACTTTCCTCTCAACCCCTACTCCCCGTGCCTCCCACCCCCTGTGTCTCTGCATCGGTCCTTCTTTCTCTCTCTCTCTGTTAGACCTTCTGCTGCATCTCTATCTGCTGCCCGTGTCTGCTTTGGCTCTGGCCCTTCCCGTTCATCTTGTACATCGAGCTCTTCTGCTGTTGCCGCCGGTAACACCACGCCCCCACAACCGCTGCCGTGGCGACCGCGCACACGGCCAGAATGATGGCTGCCACAGCGGGGCCATGGCTCGAGGCAATGGGGGGCGGCGGAGGGCAGTCCTCCCCCGCGCAGATGGTCTCGCCCATCTCCCCCTCCACCTCTCCCCGCTCCCCGCCCTCGCCAGTCAGGTTGTGGTCCTGCATCCCCTCTGTCAGGAAGGGCTGCTCCGAAGGGCCCTCCTCCCAGGACAGTGTTGGGCGTGCGCGGTGTGTTTCAGGGTGGGAGTCCGATGAGGAGGGCGAGGCGGTTGGGAGGAAGTGGGGCCAGATCTTCTCCACTCTGCCCTGTTCGGAGTCGGGCTCCCTGGTGGGCCACTCGGGGACCCCTGGGAGATCGGTGTAAGGGATCGGTTGGCTCACCTCCACGTCATTGGGGCTTTCCATCACACCGACAACCACCCCTCCCTCCTGCTCCTCTGGACCTGCCCCCTCCTCTGTGGAGCCTGCCCTCTCCACCTCCTCTGGGGAAACGGGGTAGCCATCCAACCAGGTGTCATCTGTGGCTGCTTTTGGCTCCCTGTCCTGGGTGATGTTCTGAGCTGGACCTGAGGCTACAGAGAAGACCACGTGCTCACGGCTGTCATCGTGGTCGTCGCGATCAATGTGATCATCGTGGTCGTCATAGGGACCGTGATCAGTGTAACCATGCTTGTTATCTCCATCTAGGTCTGGATGCTCCTCAGAGTCATCGGGATGATCTTCATCGTGCTCGTCATGGTTATCTCGGTCGTGCTCTTCATCGAAGGTCTCGTCTCGACCTCCGTATTCCCCCTGGCTGCCATAGCGGTCACGAGCGCTCTCATCTACGTGCTCGTCCGTGTCGTAATGGTCATCGTCACCGTCTGGATCATCGTATCGTCCGTGTTTGTCAAGGTCATCGCGCTGAGCTGGAATGTATTGTTTCACATGATCGTCACCATGGTCATGATCATCGGGGTCGGTGTGGCGACTGTTGTCATGGTCGTCGTGGTCATCCTGGTCGTCATGATGACCATTGTGCCGACTGTCATTGTAGGCATCGTCGTCGTCGTTGTGGCGACTGTCATCGTTCCCATCTCTGTCGTCACGGTTCTCGTCGTGATCGTCATGATCGTCTGGGTCAACGGGGTGCTGATGCTGACCTTCCTGGCTTTCATACTCTTTACTCTCCTCTGATTGGCCACCTGAAGCTCTGACACGGTTCTCACCCTCAGGGGTTGTAGCCTGGGTGATTGGGTGGGTGGGGTTAGGATGTCCCTCCTCCTGGAAGGCCTCAGAAGGAAACCAGAAGAGGTGCTTCTGGGAGAGCAATGAGACAGGAGCTTCTGTTGCCATGGCAGCATCTGGCGAAGCTACCTCATGCTTCACGTGGACACTTACTGGATGACCTAAAGTGTCCGTAAGAACATGCCCTCGATCTTCAGCTTCTTTCACAATTCCCACCCTTCTTTTTTCCTTGTCTTCAGCCACAGGAAGCTCTCCCCCTCTTGCCTCTTCACCTGGATGGTCTTGATAGTCCTCCCCTACTTTTATGCTGAAGACCACCTCCTGCTGCTCCTGGTTTCTCTGCTTTTTCAAGGATGTTGCTCCAAGCATCTCCTCATCCAACTCCCCATGAGCCTCCTCAGGTCTGTCCCGCTCAACGTGGTCTTTATGCTCATTGGTTGCATCCGTGAACTTGTCCTCGTAGTCTACGTGAGCTTCTGTCTCGTCTGGGGAGATACAGAGAGAACAAATATGCTGGGCCAATCAGGAACGTCAGCTCCCCAGAAATACCCTGATCACATAATCAATGAGTTTTAAAATCTGTCACATTTCACCTAATATGAAATTAGTCATTTAAACACTGCATCTGCATTGCAGAATTAGTTCTTCAAACACAAAGACTATTAGGAGCCAGTGCAGAGTACAAACAGGAGCTCTTTATCAGTTAAGCTGTTAGCTAACGTGTAATTATGGCGTCCATGGCAGATCTGGCCCACTTACCCTCTGCTGTGAACTGCTACCCTATGGCATGTTGCACCCAGGTGTCATGGCAGCAACTTTTATCCCAACTCACAACTGACGCTCTGTTTTTCCAAAAGATGGGAAACGAGCAGCGGGCCGCCTTACTACACTAGACACTAACAAGCCAAGAGAGGTCAAGAGGTTGACCTCACTACGGCCTGCTGTCTGGGAACCCTTTGAAAAGGTTAGGGAAAACCAAAACGTTCTTTCTCTCTATCTTTTCATCTATTCGTTCTTCACTAAAGACTGAAATACAGACTCACCTCTGATGCAAATCTGCACCATCCCATACCACTCTCCGCAGCTGTCACACAGGAGGCTGAAGGCACTGTGCCCGCCGGGCATCACGTAACCCGGTGCACACGTGTACAGCAACTCGTCGCCCATCTCGAACCCGCTGTGTTCCTGGAGATGCGTATTGGGAAAGGATGGTGGGTCGCCGCACGGCACACCTGAAGACAACATGCAGAGTTGGGTCATAATATACAGCGTAAGTGGAAAATAAGCATCCTAATAAATGATGGGATATAAATATTTGATATGTCCTTTCCTGGCAAAAGGTTTTCAACATTCTCATTTTGTGAGACAAATCACACTCCCATTTCATTCGAATTAAAAAGCCATTATTGGCTTGTAAATTGTTTAAACCCTTTAAACTATAATCCACTACCAGAGTAACAATTATAATTGTTAATTGTATTTTTCAAATACATGCTTTAGGATATCTTATTAAGAATTTCAACTAATTTGAGTCCTTATCCAGTTCAGATATCTGCCTGAAAACAAGACTGTATCCTTGCTAGTCTCCCTAGCATGAAGGGACCACCAGCCTTCCTTTCCCCAGCCTCAGGGTGGGTGGCATTCAAGCCGCCACAGTAGCTCTCCTGTTCCCGAGGAAAGACTAGAGACCTTCTCTGGGTGACATCCAGGAACGCTCCTGATCCAAAAACAAACCGTGGCCCCGCCCCATCCTCTCAGCTCTAAACCAATGGAATGTAGCTCTACGTCCAATGGTTATTATTATTATATCATCACATATCATTAGTAGAAGGAGGATTTAGTATGTAGGCAGATGAATACAAAACAACCAGGTTCACCGGCAGAATCCCATACATACACACACACACACACACACACACACATAGAGTAAAGTATGTGTGATGAAAGGAAAGAAGGGAGGGGGTGGAGGTAAGCAGTAACATAGTCTCTTTCACACCTCAGTAAATAACGCGCACACACACGCACAAACCTCATCCATTCAGATTCATGCCGCTGGGCCACCTTAGGTCAGGGTACACCTCGTCTAGGATGGGGAGTGAGTTCCCATACTGTACATGTATGTGTGTGTGTGTGTGTGTGCACATACCCTTGTCTCTGACACAGAAGGCATCCAGGTTGCCAGTGTTCTCTGTCACATTCTCTGTTCTCACATCCACGGCTTTCAGCACACTGCCCACATTCCTGCACACTGTGCTCCTGCATAGATAGATTGAAAGATAGATAGATATATAAATATAGAGATAGAGAGATAGATATAGATATAGATAGATATAGATAGATTGATGAATATAGAGATATATAAATAGATAGATATGAAGATAGATATAGATAGATGGATGTATGGATGGATGTATGGATAGATAGATAGATAGATAGATAGATAGATAGATAGATAGATAGATGAATATATAGCCAGATTGAGAAAGAAAGAAAGAACGAAAGAAAGACAGAATAAAGTCCCTAAAGTTAAGATTTATGCTCTCAGTATAATATGCTACTGCTGTCCAAAGGGATACTGGGATTGGGATTGGTCATTCCCTCGCTATCTTTCTCTGACTATCTATGAAAGCTGAAATCTTATTTGTATTGTGACAGGGCAGTTCTGTCTTCTGTACTGTACATGGGAAATACAAGCGCTCACACAGCCTCTCTCTCTGTTTCTGTCACACAGTTTGCTATTCAAATATTATTCCTGCATGATATCAGAGTCTAGGAACACAGACGTCATGGCCGAGACGTGGAACATTATTAGCGGCTGTTGCTTATACTGTAGATAGAGTGGCACTCTAGCAACAGATGTCCACTCATACAAGCCATGGGTTACACACTACCTTCTATACCACAACACTAGAGATTAAGAATGAAGCATGCGGATATAGGCAATGCTTATATGGCAGGGCTCATGAATAACATTACTTATCTAAAAGACCATACAGAAAACGATCATTTCACTATGCTACAAAACTGAGCCGTATTTTTGTGTTGTCATAATGGTATTCATTTTCCCCCAAAAGCAGCAGATAAGAATAGCTTCAGTTTTAATGTCTGATCAAATGCATTTCACATGGTTGCCCCCGGCAACAACCAATCCCATTAAGGAAAGGTCATAGCTAGCTACGTTAAACTGTTCTGGGGAAGCACTTAGCAGAGGTTAAAATATATAACACCCTTTATTAAACAAAGATCAAAGATAATCGATCATTAACAATGAATGTTTTGAATTTGTGTGTGTGTGTGTTTTAAGTGTAAGTGTGAGTGTATAACTAATCATGAAAGCAGCAATCTGGCAGTGCAGTGTGATTGTGAGAACAGTTATGAGTCACGCAGCGTACCATGCTCAGTTCAGCTTATAAGGACAAAAGTATGCGAGAAAAAGAACTGGGCGGCTAGACAGAAAACGCTAGAAAATATTTGCCAAGAGACGTCCCGTTTTCACATTCGACCGTATACCTCCTTGTGGGTTTGACCCAACCGGCAGCTGTGTGCAAAGTGTGTGTAAGAGATAGAGGGCAACATAAGGGAGGAAAGTACTTCACCTGAATGCACAAACGTTTTTCACCCCTTCACCTAAATCCGTGGTTGTCAAACTTTAAGACCTGTGACCCCGAAAAAAAAACGAGGTGGGTCACAAGCAGCTGCTTTTAATGCCATAACATAACAGCATGACAGTCAAAATGTACGTTTTATTTTTTGTATGAATTTAAAAAAAATAAAAGAATACAAAAATACATATACATTAGTAATACTGTAATTAAAAATGTTTTTTTTAATAATTTCACAACCCCCCTAAAAATATTTTATGACCCAGACACTTGAAGAAAACAAAAATTATGACCCACTGGGGGTCCTGACCCATAGTTTGAGAACCACTGAGTTAAATGACATAACGTCAACCAGAGATGACCAAATGGTCTGTTTGAATGGGCTTAAATTAAATGGGGCTTAAATTAGTCTCATGAAGATAACAATATTGTGTTTGGTTACTGCGGTAACCGGGTGCATGATTGACAGGTAGGAGGGAGGTGTCAAGGTAAATGTTTGTGTCAGTCTAAGAGAGAGCTGGCGTTACGCAATAAATCTTAAAACCAAAGTTGTGATTCATATATTCATACAGAGAACATGTGACAGCTTCTATTAGCCTGTAGAAACCTCCCGAAAAATGTCATCCTATCTGATGTGAGGGTAACATCTCGGGCTTTCAACCCGGACCTTTGGAAGGAAACATCTGTTTTGTTCAGTTCTGGGTGTTATGGGTTGGGCAGAAGGAACAATGAGGTTGTGGGAGAAAAAAACACATGACAACATGAGCTACAGTATAAGGTCATTCAGCGGCTGGCTTGGGGGCTCCTTCTGGTGCATGCTCTATGTCAAGCTCATCTTCATATTCACTTTCATAATTGATTTCTACATTATCCTCATATTCTGAAACATTCTCCTCTTCTACTGGACTACTTCCATTCCAATACACTCATTCTCTTCCTATATTAGCTCCAAGGCCCTCTGTTGCTAAATCTTTTGCTCATATTGCTGGTGGATGATTGGATGAGTGTGTGTATATGTATGTTTCTGTATGTTTCTGTGTGTATGTGCGTCTCAGTGCGTATGCAGGTGAAATTGACCCGAACATTGTATGAAGGACATAAATGTGTGGGGGCATTGTAGCATGTGTACTAAATTAATCTTTGGTAAGAGGGTGTGAAAGCAGATGTCCAACCAGCCAGGGCAGAGATGGCAGGGAGAAAGAGAAGAATGTGTCACCTTCTCGTCGTCCTAGCCATTTTAGGCTATAGCCACCCTTTTGCCCTGGCCCGTGTGAGTGTCATAACTCTTTCCACAACAGCGCTACTCCATTTTTCACCCCAAAACAAAATTATCTTGGGTCGTTACAAGGTCATTGGGAGGCTAGCTAGGGCTAGCATACATACAAGTCAATGTTCTTTCAGCAGCTGCGGACAACAGCTCCACAGGGAGAAATCAGGGATCCTAAACCATTTTTTGACCCAACTTTGTTTCCCTACCTTGAAGTGAATTTATAACAACAGTTTCATAGGTGTATATGGGGGATGCTACAAAATGAATTGCTACAGGTATACCTAGTAATTACAACCACGTCGGAAGTGGTCAAAAACTGGAAATTGACAATAAATGAATACAAGTCTACAGTATTGTAGACTTGTATTTAACTACAGTATCTACCTACAGTATCTCATATCTGTTCTGCCACTCTCTCTCTCTCTCTGTCTGGATCCTGGGAGCTTGTCTGTCGTGTTACCGTGGAGATGAGGGGTGTAAATGGAGCAGTTGTATACGTGACACCCGACTCAGAATTCTGTCCTCCACCAGAGAGAAACAGAAGGGTCTTTCTACTTTTTTCTCTTTCCCTCTCTCTTGTGCTATCTCTCTCTCTCTCTCTCTCTCTCTCTCTCTCTCTCTCTCTCTCTCTCTC
>JAODLI010049708.1:0-16651 GCA_027575585.1 Percopsis omiscomaycus | reverse complement strand
ATATATAGTAGTGTATACTGTACCTGTTATATACAGTACTGTATACTGTACCTGCTGTTATATACAGTACTGTATGCTGTACCTGTTATGTACAGTAAAGTACTGTATACTGTACCTGTTATATACAGTACTGTATACTGTACCTGCTGTTATATATAGTAGTGTATACTGTACCTGCTGTTATATACAGTAGTGTATACTGTACCTGTTATGTACAGTACTGTATACTGTACCTGTTATGTACAGTATAGTACTGTATACTGTACCTATTATATACAGTACTGTATACTGTACCTGTCATGTACAGTATAGTATACTGTACCTGTTATATACAGTAGAGTATACTGTACCTGCTGTTATATATAGTAGTGTATACTGTACCTGTTATATACAGTACTGTATACTGTACCTATTATGTACAGTATAGTACTGTATACTGTACCTGTTATATAAAGTAGTGTATAGGCCTACTGTTCCTGTTATATATAGTACTATATACTGTACCTGTTATATATTGTACTGTGTACTGTACCTGCTGCTATATACAGCAGGTACTACTT
This sequence comes from Percopsis omiscomaycus, assembly GCA_027575585.1. Classification (NCBI taxonomy): domain Eukaryota; kingdom Metazoa; phylum Chordata; class Actinopteri; order Percopsiformes; family Percopsidae; genus Percopsis; species Percopsis omiscomaycus. The sequence goes on along the minus strand of JAODLI010049708.1, from coordinate 16,091 downwards.
ACTGATAAATACGTGTAGCCTACATATTGTAACCCGACCTACTTTCATTTTAACTAACTACTATCTACTAAACCACGGTATGTAGCAGCACCATCGATATTACGGATGTGGCGTCTGATAACCCGAGATATTTTTCATAAAACAAGCATAGTAACCATAAGACCTGTAATGTTTTGGTACTCACCTAACGCTCGCCATCCGAACCGCTCGTCGCCACAGTCGATGATCGTACAGAACTGTTCTATGAGCGCTGGCGGGAGGTCGTACAGGAACACAGACTGCTCCATGTTTGCGGGTCGTGTGACGCGCGGCCCCGCTGGGGCTGCACATGTACACATAACAGGGGAAATCCCGGCGTGTCGTCAGCACCGTGTTGTTCACGCTCTGATTGTGTCGTGCGCTGTTTCTACGTGCCCATGCGGAACACTGAATATTATTATATGAATAAACGACAGTACAAACCATTTTTTTAAATGCCGCGTTAATTACCCTAACTACATTTACATAATACATTTAAGTTAAGCTTTGGTTTATATGCTACATCTTATGAAACATGAGGTTTTTACATTTTAAAATTAGTTTTATCTGAAAGTAATAATAAAATATCGCGTCGAAGTCACAGCTCCGCAGTTCAACAAGCGCGTGTAGCCTACATGTACACAACCTGTGCAGATACTTCTCAAATAAAGTAAACCAAGCTTTGCGATGGCGGCATCTTCAGGCGAAACACTATTACTGCATGTTTCAATCAGCAAACGATAACAATTGCACACACATAAAAAATAACTCAATATTTTATTTTATTCAATAGAATACAGAATGTCAGATTAAAACATAACGTTAAAAATTAACCACCCACTGACACATACACAAGTACGCAAGTTTAGAAAATATGATGTATCCACTAATTTGTGTCAAATACCTTCTGTCCATCACTTTCATGAGTCAGAAAGAGTTGATTTCACAAAAGAAATCACAGCTGTAGTACATTTCTGCATAATTAGACAATAATAATTTCGGAAGTGTATTTCTGTTTCTGCTGTGCAGAATAAAGAAGAAAAGAAATTTACAGACTAAGCCCTTTAATTGTTCCATAAGTGAAGGTAGGCTTGGCTGTTGTTGTTCAGATACATCCCCTCGTCACCAGGACACTCCAAGTAGCATCATCATCATCATCATCAACGAAAAACTCTTCAGCCTGCCTTGTCTGAACCTGAAATGAAGCCTTTATTATGACCCGTTGGAAGATAAATGTAGGCTACACACACTGGCATAGTATGAGGCGAAGACACACAGCCAAAGTACACACCTTACGACGCCCTTGACAGCAGTCGCCTACATGTCAGGATCTGAAGAGACGAGACAGAACATAGGTGCTCAGACACATATTTCAACATAGAGATGATATATCATCCATCGATTTATCATCCATCTGTTGTCATTTAACAGATGCCTTTTTGGGGCTAGAGACAGAAGATAAAGGATCTTCATAGAGGACTTCTGTTAGTGGGAGTGTTAGGAGGTAGAGGGGTCAGTGGCCGAGGCACCAAGGTGGATTCTGAAGAGGTGGGTCTTGTGTCTCTGGTGGAAGATGGGGAGTGACTCTGCTGTCCTGACTGCTGCTCATCCATCTATGTGTATATCTGTCTATGCACAGTATCTATCTGTCTATATATCTATCTGTGTATCCATTCAGAGGTATGCAGCTATAGATGTAGATATAAATAGACAGCCTCCTGTGTGCAGTGACCAGCTAGTTACCGTCTACAGCATAACAGGCAGTTATACTTATACTGTCTGAGTGTGGTATTTCAACCTTTACTGTCAGAAAATTATAGCATTGTGTGTGTGTGTGTGTGTGTGTGTGTGTGTGTGTGAGACTCACCCCAGGTGTAAACCTTTCTTTTACTCATGTGCGTGACCTCGCAGGTGTACACGTCTCCAGTAGAGGGCGTGATCTTCACGTGTTTGGTCAGGTAGAAGTGCCAGCTGTCCTCGAAGGCGAGGTCGGTCACCTCGGACTCGGGGACCTCCACTCCGTTCTTCAGGATCTTGATGGTGATTTCAGGAGGATGAAAATCGCTCACGTGACAGATGAGCACGTTTTCCTTCCCCATCACCCCTGGGTCGTGGCTGTACACCTGCACTTTGGGTGGATCTGGCGGGAGCAAGACACAAACGCATACATGTTCCAACTGATAGAGCCTTATAGATACGAGCCTATGGCAAGCCCTTTTAACATTTAATCAGTAGGGCTGACTAGTAGCGATTCAGTTTTCACTTGTGGAAATGACATTTCGACATGTCAAAATGTCATTTTAAATAGTTACAATGTAAATGTAAGATATCTGTAAAACAATTTTCGACATGTTACAAATATATTTTCACATGTAGAAATTACATTTCGACAAGTCAAAACTGATTTATAGATATCTTTAATTTAATTATAGATATCAGTAATTCCTTTTTATAACATATAACGATTACAGATATCTAAAATTGAATTTCCACGTTGAAAAAGGATTGTGACTAGTGGAAATGTAATTTCCCATTTCAGATATCAACAATCGCATTTCCAATATGTCCGACATATCTGCAAACCATTTTGGATATGTGGGTGTCATATCGTTAAAGTACCAGAAAGCCATTGGCTGACTTTTAAACAAGCTTTCTACCTCATGAATATTGAACAAATGCTTTCTGTTGGCAACACTGGCACCATAAATATTTTTCGAGTAGAAGAAGTTAAACATGGCGGAGCAAGTGATTATCAAAATCCAAAGGAAATGTTTTGCCATTGAACGGCATATAACCACGGTGTATGCGGTTAGAGGGAACTATGCGCCAAAGACTTGATTGTTAACGTAGCGAGAATTGCTGACCAACTGTCAAATGCAGAAACTGCCGTCCTTAGTATTAGACATTACCTCTCCATCTATTTTCACTTGTCATCATCGCCCAAATTATCATGTTCCTTTTGGATATGTCGGCCAAATTACCATATTAATTTGGGATATGTAACCCAAATTACCAGGTATGTCATGTTGACTCAGTTACTAGTGGCAATGTTCCAAAATGAACATTGCCACTAGTAAGAATTGAATTATTGATATCAGTAGTTAACATTTTGACTAATGAGAATGGAGTTGTAGATAACATTCATTAGAATTGCAACTAGTCAAAAATTACACTGCTAAAAAATATAAAGGGAACCTGTAATCATCACAGTATATAACACCAAGTCAGTTAAACTTCAGGGATAACAATCTGTCCAGTTAGGAAGCAAAAGTGATTGTGCATCAATGTCACCTGTTTTGGTGCAAATTAAAGTGGCAGGGGCACAGGCGTGGCAACAGCAAGACAACCCCCAAAAGGGGAAGGGGTTTGCAGGTGGTGGCCACAGACAATTGCTCTCTCCTTATCCTTCCTGACTGATTCTTCTCTAGTTTTGCATTTTGCTAGTGTCTTTGTCACTACTGGTAGCATGAGGCGGTACTTGCAGCCCATTCAGGTTGCAAAGGTAGTCCAGCTCCTCCAGGATGGCCCATCCATACGTGCCATCACAAGAAGGTTTGCTGTGTCTCCAAGTACAGTCTCAAGAGCATGGAGGAGATACCAGGAGACGGGTCGTTAAACAAGGAGAGCTGGACAGGGCCGTAGAAGGGCATCCACCCAGCAGCAGGATCGGTTATGCTGTCTGCAACATCATCCAGCATGACTGGTTTGGGGGTGAGTCAGTGATGGTCTGGGGAGGCATATCCTTGGAGGGATTCACAGACCTCCACCTGCTAGTCAACAGTATCCTGATTGCTGTCTCATCAGGACACTTACAGACGTTGTCGGGAGTGCATACAGGCACGTGGGGGCCATACACACTACTGAGTCACATCATGAGTTGCCATGATGAAATTCACGCAAGTTGGACCGGCCTGTGATTGTTTACTTTGATTTTAGTTGTAAGTTTGAATCCAGCCCTAAATCGGTTTCCACTGACCGTTACATCCTTTTGTTCTCAACGAATTACACAATGTAGGCTACAGTACAGATTTATATTTTTAATGTAGTTTGTTAATTGAGACCCGATGTGTGATTTCAGTGTTTCCTTAATTTTTTTGAGCAGTGTACATTATGGATATGTCGGCTTGGAATTATAACACGTCAAAATTGAATTATATCTGTAATATCTGTAATTGAGTTTGAATAGAAGTCAAGTGTAAAAGTAGTTGTAATTAAGTTACAGATATCTACTATTGGCATTTCGAGTAGTAAGAAATTAATTGTTGATGTCAAAAATTAACATTTTGACTAGTGAGAAATTAATTGTAGATATCTTTAATTAGAATTGCTACTAGTCAAAATGACATTATGGATATGTTTGCTTGGAATTTTAACAAGTCAAAATGGTTGATTGACTACAATTGCTATTTCCGCCTGCCATACAGGCCTGCACTTCAGGTAACACGGTAGCATCAGAACGAAGTGACAATGACATGCTAATATAGTTATTATATAGACCATAAACCCTCAAACACACACACACACACACAACATGCAGTAATATATTAGACGGTAACAATAACAATATTATTAGATTAATAACACTATATGATCGTACATTTCAATTATTATTATCTAGACATAGGCTATAGAGTAATCTTTGTTATATTATAAAAGGAAAGGCAATAACTCACATTCCTTGGCCGATAAAGTCCCAAGGACGCACAGCAAAACGGTACAGATAAAAGTCTTCATATTCTTGAGCTTAGATGAAAAGCAGAAACAGTCTTATTTTTATCAAAACAACACGAACTTTCGGGGCAGCCATGAAACGAAACTAAAAAGCTACATATATTTCCTTTCACATGGCCAAGGCTCCGCCCCTACAGCGGACCAATGACGGAAATCTCAAGACGTTGCTAGGCAGTTTTTTCTGAGGCAGTATTTCGTGTAATTTCCGCATCAAGCTGCTGTGTCAAACACTTACTTTCAGTCATATCTTTAGCTCTTTCTCTTTACTAACATATGAGAGTTGCGTATACACCGAAGAGCCAAAACATGGTGACCTCCTGGGTGGTCATAATGGGTCACAATGGGCTCTGTGAGCGGTCTGCTGCCACGCAGCCCCGTACGCCGCAAATACGGACGCTTCACTGTGTGTTGGGACGGTTGGGACACATTCCTCCCCTAACCTTCTTTATAATGTTCTGCCGCTTGTAATTGAAAAACGGACGCTCTTACAAAAAATAATATACAATGACATAAGGTAGAGTAACTTTATTTATAGAAATTCAATGTTTACTTTTACATTAGTGCAAATATTTTCAATAAGACAAGGCACAGAAAATGCTAAAAGAAGCAGCAGCATATCAAACTACACTAGTCATTATTGTGTCTAATGAGAAGGTTATTATAATTATCAAATCATATTTATGACTAACTTCTACTTTGTTTTATGGGAGTTTTTCTTTTCTGATGGGAGAAAGGGTTCTAGGAGGTTTATTTCTATGTGGAATGTAGCCCTCTACACTGATCAGGGCCTGTATAAATCATCAGATAATTGTACGTTTCACGAGATCTTAATGGGCTTGCACTGAAACATTGGCAAACATCACGCAAATAAACCTTTTTTAACATTATATTGGATTTATTCCATAGAAAAACATAAAGATCTTAAATACCCAACAATCTCTATATAACCAAACACAAAATCCTAATTATTAAAATGATTGTTGCTTCCCTCAAACCATGTGAATTTCACTCAGAAATCCGAAATAATGACAGTAGACAAGACTTTACAAAGGACAAAACAGTGTGTATGTATTCTGCTTAAAAGGTCTGGAAACCAAAGACGACGTTTTGATCAAACTGATGAAGAATAGAGGAGTAGATCTGGTGGTTTTGTCCATATCAACCACACTCTGAAAAGCAAAGATAAAAATACCTTAGATCAGGTGTGGAGCCAGATCATATGACATCATACACAAACACACGATTGATAATAATATAATAATAAAATGTTTCATACTACTATCATTATATATAGTAGTATATGTTATTATAGTACAGTATAGTCAACATAATCTTATTCACAACCAGCAAAATAAACAACTCACCAGAGTTCCCTGGGAACGTTTCTACATGTTAGACTCTGTAAAATAAAAATAAACATGTTTTAGTATGCATACTTTGTATTAGTACATCAACAGCCGCTATAACAACAACCTGTGAGTGACAGCTGACACTGTTGACTAGTAGGCGGGGCTTAGCGCCTGATGTTCCTGATCAGATGTTCCTCCAGCAGTGACACCAGCTGCATTCAGATCCAAGATGGCGTCGCGACGGAGTGCAACCAGGATGTGTTGGCGCTGCCGCCCCCTGTGGCCTGCCCTGTTACTACACCCCCGGCTCAAAACCCTCTCAACTACAAAACACCTCATTAAACTTATTTAAACCTATTTTGTGTTTCTAAATACTTGTACTTACTGTAACCGCCACTGGTGTGTCTGCATGTGCGTGTGTGTGTGTGCGTGTGTGTGTGTGTGTGTGTGTGCGTGTGTGCGTGCGTGCCAGCCTACCCCAGGCGAAGTGGTTGACGGAGTCTCCGTGCTTCACCATGCAGGTGAAGTGGTCCCCAGCCTCGGGAGTGAACTTCACATGCCTGGTCAGGTGGAAGTCCCAACCCTTCTTGAAGGCCAGGTCGGTCTGGTCGGCCCCGGGCATCTCCACCCCGTTCTTCTCCAGCCGAATGGTGATGTCAGGGGGGTGGAAGTCGCTCACGTGGCACAGCAGGGTGTTGGGCTGGCCGAGCTCCCCGGGCTTACTGCTGTACACCTGTACCTTGGGCTTGGCTGGGGGGGGGGGCGGGGACAAGTGGACGATTAGATCTCCTTTACATTGTTGTGTGCAGCGGTTATATGCAGCGGTTATATACAGCGGTTATATGCAGTGGAGAGAAGTATATGCTACCTTAATATATATGATGTGGAAAATTAGAAACAAAATGATAAAGACAAAAGTGAAAAAGACATGAAGTCTAACAATGACGTCAATAATGTCTAGCAATCGTATTGCGTCTCTATAAAACTAGTTACCAGTCAATTTATCAAATCGGGGAAATGGTTGTTTATACATTTACAGTTTAATTCAACATAAACGGGGCAACTGGAAGAACGACGTGACAGTGGAATCACGAGAACAAAGCCTGCTGGAAATCGAAAGTAAACTTTGAAGTGGAATTCCACCGAATGAAAAAAAACAATTATATTTTCAATAAACGTGACATTGGTCCCTGATAAGAAAATGCTTTTTCTTGCCCATTATAGTAGCCTATAACTAGATTATTTACATAGGCCTGCTCATTTAAAACTGCGTTATTTACACGAAGAGCTGGTGGTTTTTTATGTATCCAATACATTTTTTTCCCCTTTAGCCATACTATTAATAAAGAGTAAATGTTTTTCCTTTACTTACAGTATTTAGCCTCCACATTGTAGCAGCAAATGACCGCAAGAGCCAGGAACGCGCAGACAGCTCTCATGTTGTCGCTTCGAATGTCGTCTGTACAAACAGAAAGTCAACTATCAAACATAAACGTGTTAGCTCCGCCCCGATTACTTTAATCGACCAACCCGAATTTTACTAACCGTTGCTAGGTAAAACATAATCAGGCAGGTTGTGGCTAATGCGACGTCTCCTGGAAATTCCCTACAGTCCCACAACAACAGTGTTCATGTTTACATTATTGAAGGAGTCGAAACTTATTAGAAATATGATTATTTTTAACAGTGTGCATCATTCTATCAACGTCAGTATTGTATTTTCAGCAGTTGATATAATTTTAGGACAGTGATAGTCGTGTTTGGGTTTTACATTTCTATAAAACAACAATAAAAGTTCAAAGGTGAAAGCATATACCTCAACTTTACGGTTACATGTGTATTTATTTTATTACCTTAAAACATTCAGGTATAGCATATGTAGGCCTATATATATATATATATATATATATATATCTCCAGAAATATAATATATAACTCCAGTAACAAATGGAAGAACGTGTCCTGTCCTTAAGGTTGTGTGATAATTGTAATGTTTTAGGTCATTATTAAAAAATCCAGAAAGCACAATCAGGTCATTTACAGTCATTTACAGTTACAGTACAGTTTCAGTATTAAGGAAGAGGTAGAGTTTGTTAGGGATTGAACCTACGACCTTTCAGTGGGTGTCGACCACTAGACTATACTGCCCCTTGATGGGTCTAGAATAAATTTCACCAATAATGACAATAGGCAATGCCCTTAACAGCATAATATCAATGAATTAAATCATATTGTTTAGACCTGCATGTCAAATGGCTTACAGTTCGGTCTTATATTAGCAAGAATATTCTTAGCCTAACCTTAACCTAATAACAAGATAGCCTTTAACCAGATAGGCAGTTTACAGTAATCACTAAACTACCAAACACCCAAAACCAGGAAATGCCAGAAAGCAGCTAAGAAAAAAACCTACCCGTATTCGGCTGGAGCTGGGACAAGTCAGGTGCGTTTGATTTGTACCCTTGTACCCTGGGGAAACCGGGCATATTGGACAGAGCCCTAACAGATATTTGGATTAAGCTTACCATAAATAATTTAACATTCACTGAATACGTGCATGGGCTTTTTACCATATTTACCACAAGGGAAAATTACTTTGTTCAATAGTGGAAATCCGGTTTAGAGGTTTTCTTTATATTTTAAAACCAACATTTCTAAATAGACAGGTAAACATACAGTTGGATAAACGGGGGGATGGACAGGTAGATACAAAGACTGACTGGCAGATTTACAGAGATTGACTGGCAGATAGACAGGCAGGTACATAGATTGGCTGGTAGACAGAAAGCCGGACAGTCCGAGAGACAACAGTCAGTGACGTCGTCATCATATGATCCCAGCATGACGTAGGCTAGTGGCTAGCCAGCTGGGCTAACAGTGTAGCTCAGGAAGACGCCATTAGAGGAAGAGGAGCAGGTATCGCAGCAGGACTGGGAGCAGATTCATATTTGCCATATTTTCCCTGACATCTGTCAGTTTATAATCCTAAACTACAGCTATACATCGTTGTCTCGTCATTTTCCATCGGTGTTTTCGCCTGGAGCAGATCTGATGTGAAACTACGGAGGCGTCGACGGGAGCACTTTAGCTTATCTTTAGCTTAACATTAGCACAGCTACTCAGAGCCCATTGATTCCAGGCGGGTGGTTGTTCTAGCTTTGTTCTCAGCTTGTGCACGCCATGGCGTTTGGCGGGGCGGCGGGCGGCGGAAACAGAACCTTCTCGTTCAAGGTGGTCTTGCTCGGGGAGGGCTGCGTGGGCAAGACGTCTCTCGTGCTGCGCTACTGCGAGAACAAGTTCAACGACAAACACATCACGACGCTACAGGTACGCCTTTATTAGCCTAGTCTTAGCTTACGCGAAGGCCCCTGGCCAGGCTTGTTTTGATGCTGCGCTGCGAGGGCGTCTGCTGCCACACTCTCTCTCCTCCCGGAGGGGCGGAGGTCTGTCACCACAGCCCCACTACTGGTCTACCATTATACCCACCGCCCTCCTGGGATACATGGTAGGGGAAAAAAACGTTCCCCTTCAACTTGACAGGCTGTTATCAACACACACGGTGTTTTGTTTGACGCTATGGGTAACTGGGATCCAATCAATAGCTGTATTGATACCTTTCATCAGCTTAATTAGACATGCAGGCTGTTTATTACACTGTAGAGGAACAGTGTTTATGTTCTGCTGACCTCAGGTCAAGCAGGAAGCATGACACAGCATATCAGATTTACACACCACAAGCGTCATGCTTTGTCTACCGCGGGGGTTTATTCTAGCAAGCTGGTCTGACCCAGAGCTGACAGAGGGCGTTGGGAACCACCGTGGGGGCACTAGTTGGGGCCAGAAGCGCAGAGAACAGAACCGTGACCCTGTCCTCCTCCTCTGCAGGCCTCCTTCCTCACCAAGAAGCTCAACATCTCAGGGAAGAGAGTTAACCTGGCCATCTGGGTGAGGAGTTATGTCTGAGCCATCACTCTGTCTGTCTGTCTGTCAGTTTGTCTCTGTCTACCTGTCTGTCTGTCTCTCTCTAACTGTCTACCTGTGTGTGTGTGTGTGTGTGTGTGCGCGTGTGCAGGACACAGCAGGCCAGGAGAGGTTCCATGCCTTAGGCCCTATCTACTACAGAGACTCTAACGGGGCAGTACTGGTCTACGATGTGACCGATGAGGACTCCTTCCAGAAGGTCCCTACCGCCCCCCCTTCTGTCTGACTGTCTCTCTACAGTGTCTGTCTATCTTCCCATGTCCTTCTGTCTTTCCACAGTATCTAAATTCCCATGTCTGTCTGTCTGAAGAAGAATTTGTGGTGTTTTCAGGTAAAGAACTGGGTGAAGGAGCTCCGGAAAATGTTGGGCAACGAGATTTGTTTATGTATAGTAGGTATGTTGATGTGTTATATTTCTCTGTTGTGCTGGATATAGTGCTATTAGTAATAATAGGTGTTAGTGAGGTATAGCTTAGGTGTCAGTGTGTACATTGATAAGGCAGGAGTACTGTAGACCTACCAAGTGCAGTAGGTTATGCATTTAGCTGGATTTCTTTATTCATTTGCTTAGTCTTGTTACTATGCAACACTAGAATCATAAAAAGCTTTATTGCCAAGTACGTTTTCTACGCATACAAGGAATTTGTCTTGGTGTTGTTGGTGCATGTCAAACACCCTCCAAATACAAGACATCAAGTACTAAAAACACAAACAATACAAGTATGTATACACAGAGTCAGTTAAGGTCTAATTACAGTCTGTAATGAGTCCATTAACATTGTGTGTGTGTGTGTGTGTGTGTGTGTCTAGGTAACAAGACAGATCTGGAGAGGGAGAGACATGTGTCTGTGGACGAGGCAGAGAGGTTTGTTGGGTCATTTTATCATTCTTCTTTCACCCACTGTAAATTTAAACTCATTAATTTTCTGTCTGTGTGTGTGCAGTTATGCAGAGTCTGTAGGTGCCAGACATTATCACACATCAGCCAAGTTAAATAAAGGAATAGAAGAACTGTTCCTGGATCTGTGTAAACGTAAGGACCTGTCTGTCTGCCTGTCAGTGTATTCATCTGCCTGTCAGTGTATTCATCTGTCTGTCTGTGTATTAATATGTCTGTCTGTGTATTAATGTGTGCGCGTGCAGGTATGATGGACAACGCCCAGACAGAGGAAAGGTTGAAGGGCAACGGTGCCAGCCAATCAGGCTCCAGCAGGCGGGGCGTACAGATTGTCGATGATGACCCACAGGCCACGCCCACTGGAGGCTGCTGTTCCTCTGGCTAAAACGCGCGCGCACACACACACACACAGGTTAATATACACACACATACACACGGTTGTGTTCTCAGAGAGATGTAGAACTGAGACGTTAATTCCTCCAAACTAAATCCACAATCAATATTTTATCCTCCATAAATTCCCCATAATAAAGTTTTTTATCTTCAAAATGTGTCCAGAATAAAATGTTAATCAAGTGTCAAGACACACACACGCATACACAATGTAACCGTCTCTTGAAAAAATAATATTTTTCACTTTAAGTTAAAGCTCCAATCAGTAACTTTTCCATCTTAACGTGTGTGTGTGTGTGTGTGTATGTTGGAGGTACCCCATAATGATTCAGCCTGCTGACCATTTACATTTGACTTTCTGAAGTTATTTTTTATTCTGATGTCTAGGTGAGACACAGTGAGGTGTTTTACTTCAGTGTAGTGCCCCCATTGGCCATTGGTGCGATGGTTTAGTTTGGAATTCAACACTTACTGTAATGTAATAATATATACCGGAAAGTTGCAGATTGGAGCTTTTAACGTGTATTCTGGGGACACTACTGTTTGAGCTGATGAATCTCTAACACACGTGCGCGCACACACACACACATCTCTGCTTTTCCAGACATTTCTGTCGTGCATGTTTGTCTTCTGTAACGACTTTAATTGTTTTACATTAAAAAAGATAATAAAAACAGAACTGCAGTTATTGAATGTGTGTCCACACGCGCTGTAGTGTCAGTAGCATTCAATGGGTAGCTAGCTAGCTACAAAATTTGTGTGACATCGCGGTTGATCAGTTTTTGACAGAGGTATGTTGCCATGGTTATGTCAGCATCACGGATCAGAAGCAGCACCTGGACCACTGTTTAATCTCATGGCCCTGATAATTGTTTTAATCAGAGAATAGATTTCCCACACGCCTGCCTTTTGTTTTGTATTATATTTTATAGATAGATAGATGCACATTATCGCAAACAATTAGGCTACTTATTCATGGTCCCTGTGATTACTGTCTGTCGTTACTAGATGGCGCTGTGGTACACTTAACCATAGATGTTTAGCTGGCTATTTCCGTGTACAGACAATAGTGCTCTACAGTAAACATGTCCTGGTTTATTAAATGACTTGTTTTGATGACTATTACACCATCTGGACTAGACCAACCAAAACATGAATATATTGAACTTATATCTGTCTTATATCACCCACAGCTCCCCTCCTCACATAATATGGGTAACAGTTCACCTCATCCTCCTTCCTCTGCCCAGCCCCCCCTTCTTTATCTAGTTTCCAACTCTGTCACTGAAATCAAATCCAAATCATCCACCTGCCAGCTTGACCCCCTCCCCACCCACTTGGTCAAAACCTGTCTACATCCTTCTCCTCTTCCATAACTAACATCATCCACTCCTCCCTTATTTCTGCAATAACTCCAGTACTACCTAAGAAACCTGGTGCAAATCCCAACAATATAAATATTCATTTGCGACGATCTTCAGCTTGCCATTTATCTCGAAAAATCGTAGAAAAAAACTGTTTCTGCACAGGTCCACAATCATCTCAACAACAATAACCTTTATGAACAGTTTCAAACTGGTTTTCGCTCTCTCCACAGCACAGAAACAGTCAAGGTCTAGTCAAGGTCACCAACAACCTACCGACGGCTGCTGACTCCAGTTTTCCCACCATGCTCATCCTCCTCGATCTGACTGCTGCCTTCGACACCATCTCTCACAATATCCTCCTTGACCATCTAGCCTCCATTGGTATCAACACTCAACTGGTTCACATCTTACCTCTGGCCGCACTCAGTTTGTAGAACTTAAACATGTCCAGTCACAACCCTCCCCAGTCACCAGTGGCGTTCCCCAGAGCTCCTTTTTATAACTGAGTTATTTCCTCTAGGTTCTCTTTCAGGAAATGCAATATTACATTTCACTGCTACGCGGAGGACACCCAGCTCTACCTGTCCACCAAACCCACTTCTATGCTCCGCCGTCTTCCCTGTCGGACTGTTCAGATGAAGTTGAAACCTGGTTCACTCATAACTTCCTCAAACTTAACGAAATGTCCCAACAATTCCCCTCAGGTCAAGAGCCTAGGTGTCGTCCTCGATAGCACATTGTCTTTTGAAAAACTCATCAATAATCTAACCCGGTCTGTGACGGACTTCCACTAACGGACTATCCACCGCCTTCGTCCATCACTCACAACCATCAACACTGCTACTCTCATCCACGCCCTTGTCACCTCCCGCATTGATTATTGTAAGTCTCTCCTCTGTGGTTCACCCCACAAGTCCATCCATAAACTCCAATTAGTCCAGAACTCAGCTGCCCGTATTATTACCAGAACCCCAGCCACCGAACACATCACTCCACTCCTCGAAATCCTGCACTGGCTCCCTGCCCAGTACCGGACGGACTTTAAGTCTTCTCCTCACTTCCAAAGCCCTCCATAATCTCACTCTTCCATACCTCTCTGAACTCCTTCAGCCTTAGACTCCATCCCGAACTCTCCAATCCTCCTCTTCCTCACTGGTTTCCACTCCTTCTGCCCGTCTGTCCACGATGGGGCATTGAGCCTTCAGCCATTGGAACTCCCTCCCTACCACAGTTTCTCCCCACCTTTAAAACCTCCCTCCAAACTCTATCTATTCTGACTGGCCTACCCTTCATAACTCCATTCTACATCCAAATTCATTGATATGTTGTTTAGTTTACATTTTCTATCTCAATTTTGAAACGTAATTGTTTTCATTATATTTGCCAGTTTTAACTGTAAGGTGTCCTTGAGTGCTATGAAAGGTGCCCATAAATAAAATATATATTAAAATATATTATATTATTAATATTATGTGCTGCCACTGCATGAAACCCTACCTTCATGTTTCAATGGTGCCAGTAAAGAGTTAAAATATAATCTTTATTGTTTGAAGAGAAGTGGATACAAAGGCTATAACAATAACCAGCAGTCTTAGGTTTGTTCCCTTTACCCCCACAATTAACACATTGTGTTTAGTTATATCCCAATTAAGTCCAGCCCTTCATCTAGATCCAGACTGGTTACCATGGATACCCGGCATCACAGCTACGGCTGGCCACTCATTACAAAACTACAAAATATGTTCTGACTTACAATTGTAGTGTAACAGTCAACCAAAAGGCTAAGATCAGTTCACCTCATGTAACATTTGGTTCCCACGCTACTGAACAGTCAAATCTGCATTAGCAGACAAATACAAACAAATCACTATATCATTATTATAAAAAAAATAATAATTAAAAAAAAAAAAAAAGAGCAAAAAAGGCTTATGGCTCAATTTCACTTCCTGAACTTGGGAGACTGGCCGATAAAGATCTATCTATGAAAAGAGCTAAAGTCATTTTGAGGAAATGCAAAATAGAAGAGCCTGGGGTTATTGTAACAATGAAGACCCCCCCCTTAACAAACACAGAGCATGGCCCACACCCATCCTTTAAAGCAGTGGTCAGTAATGCGAGCCGACGGCAGCTCAGTAGTGAGACAGGTTGTGAATCTCCTCATATTTGGGGGGTTTGGTGGAGAAGACATCCGGCACCTTCATCACCATGGGTGGCCTGCTGGGGCCAGTACCGAGCTGGTGGATCATGACAGAGGAGAGCACCATCCCCAGGATCTGTAGAAGAAGAAGACACTGTGAACCACTGTATTCACCCAAGATGACAGGCAAACACATCATACATACGGACTACATATTGGTCGACTGTAATGTTTATTATAATGAGGAGCGGGTGGATCGACTTACTGCAAGGAAAGCCACACTGAAGGTGACCGCCAGGATGATATTCGGGCCCAGGTCAGTATAGTACATCAACATGGGGAAACACGGCTGGAGAGACGACACAAACCGTTAATGTCGTGCGTGTGCACCGCCAGAGGCTCCAGACAACCACAGGGAGTGTACCTTCAGCATCACATCTACATGAACGCAGTACATACCTCTTTGTAGACGGACCGGCCCTGGAAGGCAAAACGCACAGAAGTTAATAGAGCTCTTGTGTGCATGCGCATGTGCGTGTGCATGTGTGTGCGTGCACTCACAGTCTCTGGGATACGGCTGCATTTGTCAGGCGTCACGTCAGCGTTGCAGGAGCAGGACTGAGGAACGTTGTGCTCCCAGTCAGAGGGACCAAAAAGTCCACAGCACTGATACTACACAAACACACACACAGACAGAGGTGTTGCCGTAAACCGACCAATCACAACCACAGCTCTCTCTCTCTTTCTTTGTAAATCATCAAGGCGGTTAATAAAGAGTTTTTTTGTTTTACATTTAAACAATTCTCTCAGACACATTTCTGTCAGTGCACAGGTGCAGAGGGTTCTGGGTAAACAAGCATGGTTCGCGGTGTGCGTTACCATCTCCTGCGCATTGATGACCATCTCCTGGTTGCTGGCCTCAGCTCTGTCCAATGGCAGCATGGCACGGAAGTTCTCCTTGGTGGCGTGGTCTTGCTACAGAGCACACACAGACAGCACACACCAGCGTCAGTACTCAGCTCGGAAAGGAGCTCCCGTTTGTTGCTATGGAGAATGGGCGGGGCTTACAATAGGGCGGGCGATGGCATGTGGGATTCCAACCTTCAACGATCCTAGGGTCACAATCACCATGCACACCAGGAACTAGAGAGAGAGAGAGAGAGAGAGAGAGAGAGAGAGAGAGAGAGAGAGAGAGAGAGAGAGAGAGAGAGAGAGAG
>JAODLI010049698.1:0-16651 GCA_027575585.1 Percopsis omiscomaycus | reverse complement strand
CCGTCACACACTCCCCCTCCTCTGGCGACTCGCTGGAACAGCGGGAAAGGTAGTCAGCTGTAGCATTCAGCTTGCCAGGGATGTGATGCACTTCAAACTTATAAGGTTGCATGGCCAGGTACCAACGGGTTATTCTGCTGTTCCTGTCTTGTCTTTAAACAGAGAAATCTTAATTCACATAACATTTACCTCTGAGTTTATTTGGCTGTTTGAAGTTAGTTGATGTTGTAATGCAAAAATTGCATATACTAAGAAAGACTGAACAAGCAGTGTGCACACATGCCCACACCTGAAACAGTCTATTCAGCCACATTAACTCAAAACACCCGAGTGGACATGGACTTCAACAATTAATTGTTACAGGACAGGAAGAAAGTGTACCCCTCATCGGTAGCACTTCAGGGTCACTTGTGCAAAAGGTCTGTTCCGAGCTTGGTAGTAGTAGGCCTACATGGTTTTACCTTGTGACCATACATGAGCCGCTTGCTACTTTGATTTAGCTAACAGTTTGTTTGTGCCATTTTTTGGGATTTGTTTTGTGATTTCTGCAGAGAGAAACCACAAGCAAAGACTGAAGGGAAAAAGCAAACGCACTTCAACGACATCAGCGTCAAAGGTTCAGAGATTATGAAGCAGTAATCCAATCCATCCCTCTCTAAGAAAACTCTTTCAGGCAACATAGAATTTGGTGCTTCATACACATATACATCTGTATATACACACACATGCATACACATATACAGCTTTTGAAATGGTAAATGTTGAAACACTATTATTAGCTACCAGTGCTTAAGCTCAAAAGTGTTCTGGTTCTCTCTCATCAAAGGGTAGCGTTCATGTGCATAAACGTGAACGAAACATAAGAAATAAGCTAACTTGTCATAATGAACCAGACATAATTTCATTACTAAGTATGGTAGTATGGTTACTTATACTATACCATAGTAGCATAAGTGGAATGGTGTATATTCACATATTGCATGAATATGAATGAATATAAAAGAATATTGTTTGCTTACATTCGTAGTTTATCAACATAACTGTCACTCTATATAGAATGCACCAGCAAGACACAGAAGGGTCATCTTCAGCGGAGTACTCAATAGCCATGAGAAGTGAATGTCAACTAAGGCATAGTAGTGCTACAGTAATCCATATGCCTGTTATGGAGGGAGTGGCCTCCTTTGGCAGTGGAATGTACTACTGTCTGTCAGGGCCAGACTTGGTGCAAATAGATGCTTCTGCAGTGGTCATGATGAATGTCATTCCTCATAGGTGGATCGCTGCACTCAGTTTCTAAGAACCGGGGTTGCGTAAGTAACCTATTTAAGGAGTCACTTAAAGTCTGCTAGTACACTTGGACAATGTCATAATTGTCTGTTGTAATTATAATTGCATAGAAATTGTTCTAGATGTTTGTATTATATCTGCTGTAATGTTTGTAAAATGAAAAAAATGTACCCTTTTTATATTACTTAACAAATTTTTCACCTGAGCACTCATAGCATCACTTCTCTGAAATAGATGAATCTGTCTGCTTTTATTATTGTAGATTATTTCAATCTCCTAAAAGAAATTATTCTGTGTTGTTGCAGAATGGAAATAAATGAATGAAAATATATATTGTTCTCATTTGTATTTTTTTAAATTATAATTTAGATTTATTGCCATATTTACAGTACATATTAATATTTACAAGTTACAGTTTAATCAATCTCTCCCCATTGACTCTGTATTGTGAATCTCTCGCTGTGCCAGTTTGGTGGTGGTCCAGGGTATTTTTGGATCACAGCACTTCTCTGTAACTAATGATCCGAGGTCTCACACAGCTGCTAGCCTCCCGAGTCCTCATGTCACATGCTCCATAGATCTGACTGTATCGGTACCTTATTTCAATATCGTCCGTTATCAAACTACTAAACAAGCTTCCACACGAGATATGTTAGCCTCTTGTCTCAAATTCTGCATGGAAACTTGGCATGCCCCTTAGGTGTGTACTGTATGTCACAGGTGTGCCGACTGTCTGAGGGGT
Organism: Percopsis omiscomaycus; assembly: GCA_027575585.1. Taxonomy (NCBI): domain Eukaryota; kingdom Metazoa; phylum Chordata; class Actinopteri; order Percopsiformes; family Percopsidae; genus Percopsis; species Percopsis omiscomaycus. Next base: position 14,619 of record JAODLI010049698.1, on the reverse strand, counting down.
AAAACTTAGGCATGTCGTCACTCAGTTTTTATAAATTCCTTGTTTATTCCGTCTTTTTTTGTTGTTAGAGCACAGGAGTGTACATTCAGGAACACACAGGAAACCATTTTTTGAAATACTGTAGGTGCCAATTGTGCTCTTAAAATGTATCACAAATTTTAATAAACAAGTATGATAATTAGATTTGTAATTTACAGGAAGCCATCATGAAATCTCTCAGTTGAGAGAGAGAAAACTATGGTAGCCTATTCGTATAGGATTCTGAGGCACAACCTTTTCTTTAATTTTTCATTTGACCTTGTGGTTCCTACATTAGTGGTCTGGGTGTTTGACCACAAAAGCTTTGCACCACAAGGTCCTATGTTCGGCCCTCAGCATTGGCCTACCTGTGAGCATTCATCAGATGCCTAACCCTTACCCGATCCTTAATAGGCTACTTGTTATTGTATTCAGTACAGGTCGTGTTGGATGTGTTGAATGACTGAGTTGTAATAATAAGTGTACACTAATCTCTACTAAATGTATTAGTAAAATTGCATTTGATTCTTTAACAGATTACAGAAAACACAAAACTCTGAAGAAAAGTTTTAATAGTCAATAAAAATTAGTTACTCAAATGTTTTGAGTATTGAATTGGCAGTACAATTCTATGTTGCTCTGCCACCATCTAGTGGCCAGTGAACCACAAGTTGAAGGAATATTTACACATCGTTTATAGAAGACAAAATTCAGCAAATAATAATAGAGGATCTTGGAACCAGAAAAAGAATCTCGGCATATTTAACACAAATCAAGGATGTACTAAGTTCATCTACATCATTCCCTGTGGCTGTCCTTTTCCTGCAATCTTCTTGGAGCATTCCAGTAAAGCGTTATGAATGTCTTTGGCACATGAGATCTGAGATTTGATCATGCCAAGGTACTGTGAATAGGACAGGGATTCTGTCTGGACCGTGTCAGGCTTGGTGGCGGTGGGGACCAGGTTCGGAGAATGTTTGGCGCTGTCGATACTCTGGGAGAGGCACTCATAGGCTAACCGCTGTACAGAGGAGGGGGGCCCGTTAGATTAATCATGAGAAATAAAAGCAACACTGCTTATAGTCAATTACAGGCGTTTTGTTTGTAATCTTACCAAGCAAAGTTCCAGCTGATCACAAAGGGCATAAAATTCTTCTAGACTTTTGTCAAAGCGCTGGACAGTGCCGTCGCTGCTTTTGCTATAATAAAATGAATATCACAAACATTTAGCCCTGGCAAGATTTCTTTTTGTCTAATGGTGGGTGTCTAGTTACAGTATGCTACTTACATGCCATTGTCAATTGTAGTATTATGGCCCAAATTCAAGGACGCGATCTTCATTACATTCTGCCAAGAGAAAGTAGAACTAAGAAATCCATCAAAACCGTTTATTATAACAATATAATAAACTAGTATAAAACATTAAAGTGATTGGTATTCCGGTGCCACCATGATTATTGATCCCTTAGGACCAACATTACCTGCAGACTTTCCTTCAGCTGTGGGATAAGCATCTTAAATCTGTGAACCGGATCAAAGTCTTGTTGTTGACTCAATTGTTGTTGCTGTTGTTGTTGTTGTTGTTGTATAGAAGTAACCTGCTGCATTCCAGCTGGTGGTATCGGTCCACCAGGTTGTTGCGGTTGCTGTGCTGCCATTTTGAACGACTTCTTCTTCTTCTTCTTCTTCTTTGTAATTTAACGGAGCTAGCATCCTTTGTTGCATTGCTGCCACCTTCTGGATCAACCCATCACGCCATTCTACTTAAATTCTATTAATTAATCCGGTGTCTATTTTCCATTTCACTAGCCCCCATTTCTAAAATACTTTTAACTGACACTTCTTTCAATCTCCCTCATTTCTGAATACATCTCTTGTCTCTCAGTCGTGTAGCCTATCTCCTTCATGTTATAAGTATGTGATGTACCGTTTATAGTTGTTGACACTCCTGACATAACCCAGTAGGATGCTTTATGCTATTTAGGTTAGTATGGCTAATTTTCATTCTAGTCATAGTTACTTGCACCATCCCCTTATTTAAACAGTCTATAGTTGTTCCCTGCGAAGTGGACTGCACAGGCTATTCAACCATGTTAAATAAGATTCCAAACCGCTGGGAGCAAAGTGTGTAGGTAACAACGGTTCATCAGTTCGCCGGAAGTTGACATGCAAGATTAGTCACTGCGTTTTATGCGTTTCACCCATATGTTTCACCTGGTACACGGGACGGGACCTGGGCATTAATTTCAAGGACGACCTAATATTAATAGGACATCATTTGTAAATAATCGACATATAATTTTACATTATATTCTGTAAATAAATAACTTACATAACATGAATCTCTTTTTAGGAATGATACCGTACACCGTAAATATAACACATTTATTCACAAATTACATAAAGTGCGAACAACAAGTGTGTTGATGTGGTTTTTTTTTATATTTCTTTTTATTTAATATTTATTTGAAATGGACAAATGCATAGAATATTGCTTTATAAAGAATACAAAGTAGATGTCATGCATACAGGCCATACAGGCCATTAGCCATGACTAATTTGCAACCCCTGTCCCTGGTGAGGCTATGAAACTGTTCTGTTTCGATGAGACGAAAAGCAGTTTGTAGCGTCAGTAGAAAAAAAATATATCAGTAGAAAAGTGGCAAAAAATATATTAGATTTTATTTGTTTTCATTATGACCTAATAAAAAAAAATCAAAATAGCACAAAGGAAATCAACACAATAAAACACATAATACTAATGCTATACTATACTATACTATTCTAATGCTAAACTATTGATATACTATATAATAATATAATATATGCTGACGTTGAGTCTACATTGTAGGCAAAATAACAATTCAAGCGAATGATACAATTTGGATATGACCAGTGGATATGACGCCAGTCCATAATCTCGCGTAGTTTCAACATATAAACTAAGCGGGGGCGGGCCCTTGTTGTTCACTTTGCAGAAACCCCGTAGTGCAGCAGCAGCGCCATTCTGTAACATTATCCAAAATGGCAGGAGCAGAAGGAGACGACTCTCTCTACCCCATTGCCGTCCTAATCGATGAGCTACGGAATGAGGATGTTCAGGTAGTGTCCTACGGCCCAATCTCTTTGTCGTATTAATACATTGACCGGTCGATGCAATAGATTATTTATTAGGGCTTTTTAAAATCACGTTTGATGTTAGCTAACTAACTAGCCAAGATTCTATCACGGCCAAAGGCCTGATAGGAATTTTCTACCGGGCGCACCCTAACGTTAACGTTAAGTTACCTCTTTGCTAGCCCGACTCGCTGTCATGTCGCTGTTAGGGCTTTATGACTTATTTACTCCAGATCCTGCGTCTCAATAGTGAGGGTGTGCTAATTTATCAAAAAACAATGCTCAATCCATTACAGTCAACGTTACCAAAAAGCTGGCAGCCGAGATTATTTATCATACGTCAACAAACTATTAATTTAACGGTAAATTTCGTTAATATTTGGACGCCATACTATCCGGTGCCAGTTTGTTATGGCGACACTTGATGTTTTCTAGCAGGTACGTCGACTTAATGCACACTCATTTGTTTATCTAGCCTACCTGGACAGACAAAGTAGCATTAAGGTTTCATTGACTCAGATCAGTGGAAAAACAATATATTGTTTGCAATGCTTTACGTCATTTTATTCTCTGTGTGCAGTTACGACTTAATAGCATCAAAAAGCTGTCCACTATTGCCTTGGCCCTGGGAGTGGAGAGGACCCGGACGGAGCTACTTCCTTTCCTCACAGGTAAACTAGCAACTGCTGACCACTGGGCTTTACTGTCATCGCACTCCTTCATCAGATATCATTGCATGTTAGTGTAATGTTTTAAAAGGTACAAAATTCTGTAGATGGACTGGTTTGTGGTAAATGCATTTAATAAAAAATTCTATACCCCCCCTCCTCACCCTTTAGATACTATCTACGATGAAGATGAGGTACTCCTGGCTTTAGCGGAACAGTTGGGAAACTTCACTTTGCTGGTGGGAGGGCCTGAGTATGTCCACTGTCTCCTGGTGAGTTTGGGGAAGGACAGATGGTGGTTTCTATCCATTTATTTATTTTCATTTCTTTATTACATGTTTGGAGTATCAATCCATTTGCTTTAACCATTTGTGTCTTATTTTTGCGCAGCCTCCTCTGGAGAGCTTGGCTACTGTGGAGGAGACCGTTGTGAGAGATAAGGCAGTGGAGTCTCTCCGCAAGATCTCCCAGGAGCACTCTCCAGTTGACCTGGAGGTCCACTTTGAGCCGTTGGTCAAGCGGCTGGCTAGTGGTGACTGGTTCACTTCCCGCACATCTGCCTGTGGCCTCTTTAGCGTGTGCTATCCTCGCGTCTCCAGCACTGTTAAAGCTGAGATCCGCCAGTAAGTAGATTAATCAAAGATAAATGCTTTTCTAGTGTGCCATAAGTCGTTTATTTTATTTTGCATAATTTCTCTTTGGCATTTGATGTCTTATCCTGAAGTTTTAGTATTTATTAAAGTGCAGGTTTTTGAGACGCAATGTAATTTTAGTTTTTTCCTCTCTCTAGGCATTTTCGCACCTTGTGTTCGGATGACACTCCCATGGTGCGTCGTGCGGCAGCCTCGAAGCTTGGAGAATTCGCAAAGGTCCTGGAGCTAGATTATGTTAAAAGCGACATAATCTCCCTCTTCACCGCCCTGGCCTCTGATGAGCAGGTAAATGACACGATCATTTGCCATTCTCAACCAACCAGCCACTGCCTAATATGTTTGACACACGGGATGTTGACTGGATCGGGCTGCACTCTACCACCAGGACTCTGTGCGGCTGCTAGCGGTGGAGGCTTGTGTCAGCATTGCCACTCTGCTGCCCCAGGAGGACCTGGAGACCCTGGTAATGCCGACCCTGCGCCAGGCTGCAGAGGACAAGTCCTGGAGGGTGCGCTATATGGTTGCTGACAAGTTCTCCGAGGTAAGCAGCGAGTGTGAGCAGTGCCTGTCGACACTGTGATTGGAGAAAGATGTAGTAGCCTGTTTAACTAGAAATTGTAAAACCAGGAACGAGAATCACTGGACACATAGTGATCTAACACTGTCTCACGTAGGCTAACTAGGTGCTTTAATTTTTAGAAAACAAGGAATGCTATTGCTCTCTTTACGCACTAGTTGAGTTGCATCTTAAGTGATAGTGGTGCAACCGTAGTTCAGTGTAGCGCTAGTTTGAAACAAGCTACTCCGACTCTAAGGATGGACTTTACACCCAAACTTATGGTCTGCTGGTGCAACAGGCCCCAGAACTCTAAAGATGGTCCCAGTCATTTTTTTTTTCCCAGTCAGAAAAAAGCATTGGAAGTCTTTGTCCTTGTTTGTCACCACCATAGTATCTATACAGTATATTCACTGGTTTGATATGGATTTCATGGCGGTTCTTCTGTTTTTGACACTCTAGCTCCAGAAAGCCGTAGGGCCAGAGATAACAAAGAACGACCTTGTCCCAGCCTTCCAGAATCTTCTCAAGGACTGTGAAGCCGAAGTCCGTGCTGCAGCAGCCAATAAAGTCAAAGGTGATTTGTGACATTCTTCTGCCAATAGCTAGTAATGTTTGTTCCTATTTTATTTATTTTTTAAAAATGGCACTGCCTAACCCATACCTGCTACTCAATTTAATTTGCTGCAATTTGCTTTGGATAAACATGTCTGCTAAGTCTTTTGTAATAGTAAAAGTAATTGTATTACTGGGAGGACCTGATAATGCTAATTGCTATTTATTTTGTCCTACTAGAATTCTGTGAAAACCTGCCGGAAGACAGTCGTGAGCAGATCATTATGACTCATATTCTGCCATGCGTAAAGGTAGGCTATAAACATTTAGAGGCCTTTTTTACACATTTGATTGACGACAGCAGTGTTAACATTAGCATATCTTTCCTTGTTGCATTTTAAGGGGTCTTTCTCCGCCCTCCAACCATTGTGTAAAAATAATTTCTTGAGATTGCAGGTGTGCTTTCAGACAGGTGTCACTGTTTTGCACTTGTATGTATTGTTTTCTTCACATGCCCATTATTTGGTTGCGATCTTGTACTTATTTTCTAACACTTTCTATATTGTCTTATATTTACTAATATAAAAATGGGTGGAACCACAGTACAGTCTGTTCCAACTGTTCCGCTATAGTGCTTTTACCTTTGTCACCCCACCAGGAACTGGTATCAGACACCAATCAGCATGTGAAGTCAGCCCTGGCATCTGTCATCATGGGCCTCTCTACCATCTTGGGCAAGGACAACACTGTGGAGCATTTACTGCCTCTCTTCTTGGCTCAGCTCAAAGATGAGGTAAAGCCAACGCACAGCTTCCATCTCGGGGCAGAATGTGTCGGTCTGTGGGTTGATTTATTTGGTGTGTGCAGTTGTGGGATGCTGCCATGATATTTATTGGCAGAATTTTCTCACAGTAGGCAGTGTTAGCCCTATTCAGACAGGTGTCTAATAAGCGGTATGTTTAGGTCTTAGTGCTTTCATTAATAAAATGAATCTTTTTTTATAGGTCTGCTCTTGTCTTGAGATGAAATTGTGAGGCAAGCTGTCGTTGTGCAGTCAGTCATCTCAACGTCACTAACTTGAGGGGAAAGCCTTTGTCTATAGCATTTCTTTTTTGTTTATTTCCCAAAATATGTGACATTGAGAGAGAGAGACATACAAAGTCTAGTATGTCCTAGTCATGTTTTTTCAGCGGAATAACTTCCTTCGGACATTTTCTCTATTTTGATATGTGGCTGTTGTGTCTAAGGGGGCAGGATAGTCTAGGTGTTGGACTCCCAGCCAGAAGGTCGTGGGTTCGAGCCCTACCTGTAAGCATCCTTGAACAAGATGCCTAACCCCTATCTGCTCCATGTAATAGAACCATGTAATTGTAAGTCGCTTTGGATAAAAGCGTCTGCTAAATGCTGTAAATGTACAGCTTCTTCGTCCATTTTAAAGATGCCTCTTTTTTCCTGAAGCGTGCAAAACAAGACAAACATTGTTTCTAATAAGATTACAGTGCAAACAGACAGCTTTGAGTTGCATTTGTGTAAAAATTCCTAGTTGAACATTTTTATTTGAGAATTTCACGCATGTGTTGGGTCACCCATGACTAAAATGTCAATTCCGGAGTCCACTAATTACGAGTGTGCTGCCAGCAATACAGTGCGTTGGCCAGTTGGTTAGGAAGAGACTCGTCAAAAGCTTAACTTCAATTCTGCCTTCCCCAGTGTCCTGAGGTGCGTCTCAACATCATCTCCAACTTGGACTGTGTTAATGAAGTGATTGGGATTCGCCAGCTGTCACAGTCACTGCTGCCTGCCATTGTAGAGCTGGCAGAAGATGCAAAGTGGAGGGTCCGCCTTGCCATCATAGAGTATATGCCCTTGTTGGCAGGACAACTGGTAAGTTGTGGCGCTGCTACTAGGCTTGGGCGATATTACGGTAAACCGGGGTGTAGGGCTGGGTGACATAAACCAAAAGTGATAGCTTGATATACAGCCATGGAAAAAATTATAATAAAAAGTATATATTCAATTATATATAGATATTATATATTTATTTTTTAATTCAGTGGTCTCTTAATTTTTTCCATGGCTGTATTTTTTTTGTGGGTTAAATTATCAGTTGTAAGCCAGCTACATGAGAGATGACGCATACACCTTTTATCTATAAGACTTTGATCAAAATAAAGTGCAAATACAGGGTTCCTCTCTGTTTGAGAATACACCACTGTGTAAATGTTAAAAATTACATAAATGTATATCTACCAATACTCCTTCAGTTATTAACATAACAGACTGATTTAAAGAGCAAAAGAGATGTGTTCCTTTCCTGCTGAACAAGATGCACAACTTTTTTAAATGTAAATGAAAAATCTTTATAAAATATAAATATGCACATTTCTGAGAATAAAGAGTGCAGAAAGGTTTTCCTTTCCTGTTTACAAAATACATCTGTGCAAATATACAATTAATATGTAAACGTATCGTAGTTTAGTTTTCTACTGAGGTGGACACTTTACGAGACCAAAACTTTCCTTTTGTGTAGCTCTCAGGTTTTGTGCAAGACACTAGGCTAGATCTCGTCACTTTGCACTTCTCTCTTCATAGGTTAGGCTACACCCAAGTTAATGAAGCTTGCAAAGCGCTATGTTTTAAGGCAGAAGGTTATGGCTTTCCAGTCTGGCTTGCAGCAGCACGACGTCCACTAAGTTTAACGCTCTAAGTACTGCCGTTTATGTCGCTGCTGTAAATAATGGAAGAGATTTGTTTGCTTCCGGTGACATGTTTATATTGCACGCACAGTATATTGCCCTGCTGCTTATCCGACCGTTTAAACCTGAACAATCTCCAAATTATTGAGCCATTGTTTCTCTTCTAACAAACCAGCTCCTCGTTCCTATCTTGCCCCGTGTCTTCCTCCATGTTGCGCTGGAAAATGTGAGTGGGTGCGGGTTATATCGTGCAGAGATTTGCAAAACCTAGCATGCTTCGGGGAACAAACGAGTTGACATAACGCACGTCTCGCCTATATACGTCACACACTCGCCCAGGAAAGTGGTCTCGATGGGCACGTGTATGAGTTGTTTGAGTTGAGAGGGAGAGCCATCAGAGAGCGAGAAGTGAAACGCCAAAGCGAGTCTCATGCCGGCGGCTTAAAAAAAATGACATGACAATTTGTACTCCGTTTGCACTTGAGTCATTTACTACATCGCACGCATAGTAAATGACTAGAACACGCTGCGGTATATGGATGGAGTATATTCTATATATCGCCCACCGCTACCGGTGTATTTAGCAATCCAGAGGATATGATTTTCAATACAGTCAAAAATACAGATGGCCCGCTTCCTACCGCAGTGAAATGTCAGAACTTTATGAAGGAATAAAAAGATGGATACCGCCCAAGTCAGTTGCCACCTTCAGCGGTCTACCCTTAACAAGTGTTCTTGTTGTCGCTTGGCACAAACTTGGAAAATGTATTGGTAGTTAACTGCTGAAACTGTAATGTGAAGGATCTTGTCTTTGTGTTGTCAGGGAGTGGAGTTCTTTGATGAGAAGCTCAACACTCTTTGTATGGCATGGCTCATCGACCACGGTAAGGCACCATGTCGTCCAAGATCTCTCAAGGGTTAATCCAGCTATATGGGCATCATTTTTCCAGGGCTCGACATTAAGTATTGTCATGACCTGCCATTTTAGTATTGGTGTATCATGCCTGAAGGCATTTGTCCCCTTGACTAAAGATGAGCTGGAATAGAGAAATACTAGTCACTTTCTTACAATCACGATATGAAATCGAGCTTTGAGCTACACTAAACACGCTACTAGTATGTCGTTTCTATGTAGCCTAGGCTAAATTGTGTCAACTATTCTAAATAACCCTGGGTTATGTTTTAAGTTGGTTATTTAGGTTGAATATTAATGACTAATATGTTCTGAACTACGTGTAATCTAATGTGAGACTTTTATTTTCTAGACATTTGTTTATACCTTTGTTTATTATAAATGTCCAGCTCTTTTTTTTTTGAAGTTGTGTATATCCTCCGAATGCAGCAAAAAACTGTCGAATCAGAGAATGAGACGATGGTTGAAACAAACACGGCAATAGTTTAACTGGGCTTATATTTCAGTCTACTCATTTTTCAGATTGTATATCCTGCGCCTGTTCATTTTCCTGATCGCTTCCTACCCATTCTGTTCAAAGTGTGCATTTAAACGCTGTATGTTTTTCAACTCTATTTGCTGTGACTGCACTTTCAATATGGTTGACGCTAGTTACAAATTGAGAACATAGTCTAGCCTAGCTAGTCTACTCAACTGAAATGCAACACAGGCCTTATCACAAATATAGCTGGTTATTTTGTCATTATTGGCGTTTTAATCAGGCTACCTGTCCAGTCCGACAAGTAAAATTGCTTTCACATTTGCCCTTCAAATCTTTTTCTTCCCCCATTTTCTATTCCAATCGTACTGACTGGGATTTATTGGGTTTTTGTGAAATCACTGAATTCCAGTTTTAATTTCAGGATACTGCTCCCATGTAATTCCAGTTGGTGTATTTCCATTACACACACCAGGCTAACTATTGTATGTTGATCCTAGTGTACGCCATTCGGGAGGCTGCCACTTGTAACCTAATGAAGCTGGTGGAGAAGTTTGGAGCGGAGTGGGCTCAGAACACCATCGTGCCCAAAGTGTTGGGCATGGCCAACGACCCCAACTACCTCCACAGGATGACCACTCTCTTCTGCATCAACGTGAGTCACACACCCAGTCAATCTCGTATTCATTAAGGTGTTGCAGTGCTTGTCCACTGCCGGCCAGCCGTTGTCTTGTCTTGCTGTTTTTACTATCCATTTGTTTCTCAGGCATTGTCCGAGGCATGCGGGCAAGACATCACCACCAAGCAAATGTTGCCTGTGGTTCTTAAGATGTCCAATGACCAGGTGGCCAATGTCCGCTTTAACGTGGCCAAGACCCTTCAGAAAATCGGCCCCGTCATTGACAGCAAGTACGTTGTCTTTTCGTGGGTTCAGTCTGAACAGAAAAAGTTGCTTCATTAAATGGTGACGAGCCGTGCATACCTATGCGTCCTTATCGTTTGTCCCCAGTGCTCTTCAGACAGAGGTGAAGCCAGTGCTTGAGAAACTGGCCACAGACACAGACATGGATGTTAAATACTTTGCCCAGGAGGCTATCAGTGGTAAGCATCTGTCCCCATTGCAGATTTTATATTGTGTTTATAAAAGATGAAATTATATTTTGATATAATTTCTCTGTCAGCTGCATAAACAATGTATAGTGTTTGGTATGTTGACAACGTTATTTCTTACTATTATTATTCATTCTACAGTTCTGACCCTGGCGTAACCCACCAAGCTTTGCTAAACCGGACAACCATCCATGTCAACGCAAACACTTTTCACCAATATTTATTGATGTTGAGGAACAACTGGTTAATGTAAAGACAATTAACTAAACTGTTAATGTTTTATCCTTTATTTTTTACTGTTCAATGGTAATATGACTAGGTATAACGTCTTTCTGTTTATCTTTCCCTTTGCTGTAAATGGGCGCTTTAACAAAGGCAGTATGTGATGAAATTGCATTAAGTGGTGCATGCTGAAAATGTTCTGCCATACTAGTTAGGCATTGCTGACTGGAACCCCTCACATTCCTCCCTTCTACGTCCTTAGCCACTAATGTACTTGTGTTACAGTATTTGCTACATACTACATGTTTGTAGTTTGTGCTTGCTAGCTAACTGTACTAGCACTCTTTTTCAAAGTGCTAAATTGCTTCTGCTGCCGTAAAATATCTGGCTTGACAGGTTCTGTAGCTCTCAAGAAGTATGGTAAGCTCTGTCATCACCTAAACTTTAACTGATATGATTTTCCATGAAGCTAATTCTTGGTGGGCCTTCAAAGGGTAGATCCTGCTATAAGCTCCGGTGTTAACGGGTGCATGTTAACAAGTATACTATCAAAGGTTGCATGTAGTAACCATATTCTGTCAACCTCCCCTACCCACCTCTCCTCTTTACCGTCTGTTCCGTGTTGAACTGTCAGTTCAGCAACAACGCATACACAAGATGACTAAATTGTCAATTGCCTCAGCCCAGTGTTCCATCGCTAAATAATGGGGACCAGTTAAGTCGAATGTTTCTTGCAAATGTAGCCCCCTCCAACTGCTGTGATATGGTCATCTGCGAAGAAGGGGAAAAGAAACTGATTCAAAAAAAATTACGATTTAGACAAGCAATGGCTTTTTTTTTTTTTTTTGGGGGGGAACCTATCTGGTTCTGTACTGTAGACATGTTCCTTCCCTGAACTAGTCTGTTCTTCTCCCTGTCCTCACTAAAGACTGGTCTTGTACTTTTATTTGAATATCTCCACAACTCAGATTCTGTACCATTGTCTTTTGACCTGAATAAAGTAACAGAGCCGAGTCTGATTCAGTCACTTGATTTGGGAATTGTGCCTGCCTAGTAACCTGATGCCTGCCTAGGGAAGAAGCTCAAGGCAATGCAGCCTTGTAGACAAAATCCACTCCTCTGCTGTCACATCTGCTATGCATTTGTTTATTTTTTTAAATGCTTGATCAGGAGCCTTAATATAAGAAGAAACTGATGATTTTCCAAGTATATGCAAGTATGTTAATCTGCAGTATATTGCAGAGTAATACATGTAGTGAGTGGGTTTATAGCCTTTTTTTTGTAAATTTTGAAATTTAGTTTAATTCAAAATTAAGTGACATAAGAACTAATAGTACAGATAACTCACAATCATGGGGGAAGGATACGGTAGTCTAGGTGTTGGGACTCCCAGCCAGAAGGTTGTGGGTTCAAACTCCTTCCCGTAAGAATCCTTAAGCAAAATGCTTAACCCCCACCTGCTCCGTGTAACAGCAGCATAATTGTAAGTCACTTTTGATAAACGAATCTGCTAAATGACCTAATTGTAATACTTGCAATTTGTACAGTAACAGTTGTTCTACTTTGTTACTTCCATCTGAAATTGGCATTGTTTTAAAGAAAACGTTGCTGGTAATACTAATTTTGCATAAAGGTCTGAAAAAAATTGAATACAAATGTGAGAAATGTTCTATATTTTCCTTCGCTAATAAAGGGGCTGTTCCTTTTATCAACCATCCGTTTCAGGTGCACTTTAGCTTTCAGACAACAGGTGTCGCTGTTGATCAGGTGTCCACAGAAGGGTTTTTCAAACTTGTCATCTTTTTAAGTTTGCTCTTATAGTTCATTGCCAGTTGATTCCCTTTTGCTCCATTCTGTGATATATGTTGAACCATATTTACAGCATTTAGCAGACACTTTTAGAATTCTGTTAGAATTATGTCATCACGGCCAACTTAGTCATACATTGATTTCACAATATACATTGCATATACCATTCAATACTCAGAATCTATAGGCTTTAAGCCCATACTGGGCTTCGGTTAATGGGAGAGTTGTGAGGTAGAGAGGTCAGTGGCAGAGGTATTGCGCATCCTATAACTTTTTTGAAGCTGTACTAATTTTTTTACCCATTCAATTACTTCTCTTGTGTTTTGAGAGAAAGTTTAACCATATATTCACTGTGATGAAGACTTTTTTTCATAGAACCACAGCTGATATTTAGACCTGCTACTAATACAGAATATTTGTTCTGTTTGCAGCAGTAAAAATAAAAGAATCGGTATAACGTACTAAATGTTCATTGACTACATGGATATTATAGGTGGGCTTCAACCCATGTTTTGCTGTTAAAAATTCGCTGTTAAAAGTCACCTAATTTTCAAATGAAACATCGGGGTCTTAATTGGTGAAATATTTCCTCCTCCTACTAGCCCTTTTGTGTGAATTTACAGCCAATTACTCCCTCTCTTCCTGGCTCAACCCAAAGATGAGGTCAACCAAATCATCCTGGGACCGAATTTTGCTAATCTGTGGATTGATGTAATTGGGGGTGTGCACTGGCATAGCTAACTGCACACAGCAAGTTCCCTGAGGCAGCCTAAGATCTGTTCTTCCTTGGCCTGCAGTTAGACGAACTAATGCCACTTATCCTCAGTCACCACATGTACCTGCTTGCCACCTGTCCTCAATAGGAAGATGAGTCATTGCGGTGGCAGTCAGACTTAGACTTGTAGACTCAGATTGCAAATCTGCTTCAAGAGGGTGGGTTGAACATAATTTAATGAAATTGCAGTCCATACAAGTGCTTACATGCTTCAATTATTAATACTAAATTCTATTTTTACTTTCTCTAGCCACATATTAGACATACAGGTAAAATATTGCTGTCGAATAAAGTTTGGATTCTTCCTCTGTCTGTATGCAAACAAAAGATTTGGGTCGAGTTCAGTACTGCCTGTAGTCATGTCTTGTTAGAAGAAGTTCTTATCTCACGTAGTCTCCAGTCTACTATCAGAGAAGTTTATATATAATTTTTTTTATCTTAGATTGTTTTGGAAGGCACATGGCTGTGATGTCTACAGCTCCTCTTCTTCTATTTAAAGATGGCCCATTTATTTCTGAAGTGCTCAAAACAAGACCAACAGTGTAGTCTGTGTCTAATAAGATTACAGTACAAACTGACAGCTTTGAGTTGCAAATTGTGCCGTGCATCCATTTTGGCAAAAATTCACCAGGGAACATTTTATAGAGAGTCAAACAGGGATGAATCACCCAATGAGTTTAATTATAAAGCGATGGATCACTATGAGTGCTGGTCCATTCCAGACAATGTCAGACCAGTTTGCGCAAATGATGATGTCCAGTAATAGGGGTTTCTGGCTGAGCCAAGAACATCCAAAATAATAAATAAAAAAAAACAGAGCTTATATTTGATAAATCGGCTAAGCTAATCACTTCAATGTAGTTGTATTTTTCTGTTAAACTCATCATAAATCATTTTCGTTTCTCCAGTGTGTCATCTCCAGCACTAAATAAATTAGGTTTACCACTTCTTCTGGTTCAGATATGATGAGGAAAAGTGACACACACACACACACACACACACACACACACACACACACACACACACACACACACACACACACACACACA
>JAODLI010049687.1:0-16651 GCA_027575585.1 Percopsis omiscomaycus | reverse complement strand
TTGTATTTATATTTTGGCATACATATGTCTTATTCTGAATATGCAAATGAGACATCCTGTTTAAATAAACAACATTCTCAATACTATCAGAATTGAATGTGTCTATCACTGCAAAAGGTAAAATGGGTAAAAAAAAAGAAGTAAAAGGATCAAATTATGTAAAAAGGAGTAGAGATTAAATAGTAAGGATGTTCAAATGATCCGTAATTCCTCACTAGATTTATAAAATACATCCGCAGAAGTTATCAAATCCAGACATCCGAACTTGGCAATACCTAATGATGTGATCTCACACTAAACGTTTGTTTTGAGTCAGAAACACAACACCAGTGTGTGTGTGTGTGTGTGTGTGTGTGTGTTGTTATCTACTGAATGTTGACTAATGTTTGTTCCCCTCTCTCTTTTCTCTCATTATTATTCCGTCAAGCCCTCCGCCCCATCTGTCTCTCCCAGACACTCCCACATGCCCCTCTGCCCCCTCTTGCACCGACCTCCTTTGTTCACAGTGTGTGTGTGTGTGTGTGTGTGTGTGTGTGTGTGTGTGTGTGTAGGGGGGGCCTTGTCAGCTGTTCAGTCTGTGTGCGTGTCTAGACAGTGATGTAAAGCACGAGGGTGTGTGAGGAAAAGGTTTGGGCAGAAGCTTTGCGAGCCCCAGTGCGTGTGTGCTGCTCGGCGTGGACACACGCGCTGGACATCTTGTCTGTTATGTGTGTGTATAGCGAACCGGGTCTGCTTCCTGGCGAGGGATTTTGGATTTAAGGCATTTTACTTTGACTGGATTCTGACGAGGCCGGCCGGCGTTGTGCAAAGTTCTTCAGAGAGAAGAGATTTGTCTCAGGTGGTGACACTATGCAGCCTGTCTCAGGGAAACACAACCATGACAACTGTGTTCGGACGCAGTGTGGTGAGTCACTAATCGCTAGTGTAAAACAGCACCTGTGCAGGGCTCAACGCTCATGCAGAGTTAGCAGCTTCATATCATAATGACGTTGAGATAAAACCTGGGAATAAAAGAGCGGGTTGAACCTCACGAGGTTAGACTCTGACTCTCTCTCTTTAACGGCACGTCACTAAATTAAACTCTGTGCGTGTGTATACTGTATGTGTACTTTCAGCCTAAAGCTGCATACATTAATATCCTATATTTTACAAATGTAGGTCCTTCGTTTGGCACGATAAAACATTGAAATTCTTCTTTTGGTGGTTATTTACGTATTTGCCTACTTCAAAAGATAAAATCGTATGAGTCACAATGCACAGTTTATGCAAAATTGTCAATATTCAGTCATTCTCTAAAATATTATGTTATTTGCCCTCTATCATAAAATTACCTTTTATGTTTCAGGAAAAAATACAATCTTTTTCATCATGTTGATAATTTATGATGACCAGAACAGCAGCTCTGTGACTTAATTGTGGTTTGAACAGAATACAAAGACTCAGTAGGAGAAAAGCATTATAGGTTTTGTTTCATAGGGTTTTGATCATTAAAATTACGCCGGCCTCATCCATTAAGTGTTTGTTTGTTATTTAATTCCTATGAATAGAACGTAATTAGTGTGTGTGTGTGTGTGTGTGTCTAATTTGTGGTCTCCTGTCTCACTTGAAACTGACCTTTGCCTGCCCTCTAGAAAACGTGTGAGAAAAAGGCTGTGTGGGGGTGGGGGTGTTACGAGGAGGGGGAAGGGTTTAGGCTAGACTGTCTCTAAACAAAGCTGGCCCTGTCGGGTCTATAAACAGTTGAGAGCGAACAGAAGGTGAATGGAGAGTGGAGGAGTTGTTAACGGTGTGGTGGTGGTGGATGAAAAAATGTTTTCGGATTTAAAGTTTTCAACATTTTCTTTGTTGAAGATATTCTGGTTGAAATGAGTTCTAATTGACTTAGAGATTGTGGTTTAAAGAAAATTGATTGACGTGTAGAAGATAATAATGACATCATTGTTGGCTAGAAGGGCAACAAAGTTGAGAGCAGCCCAGCAATGATTTACTACCCTGTTGACATTAACTTCAACCTCTCCCCCTCTCTCTCGTTCTAGCCCAGCTGGAGTTTGTCCAGATCCTGGTCATCGTCATGGTAATGATGGTGATGGTTGTAGTCATCACCTGTTTGTTGAACCACTACCGCCTGTCAGCACGCTCACTTCTCTCCAGACATGCCCATAATCGGAGGAGACACCTTTCATTGGCCAATGTAAGCCCCATTCTCTGTAGTATTTGATGCCCAGGTTGGGGTTGTTTTGAAGGTTTTCTTCAAGGTCTTATGGGGAATATAAATAAATGGTACAAATCAGGGATCCACCGATCAGTTGATCATCCCCAATCAAAATTGACCTACATACATTGTTAATGATCATTCTGCTAACATCCTATCTTCTTTTATCTTGCTCCACTTGTTCTCTCTTTGTTAGGAGACTGGTCTATGCTCCTCTGAGGCTGCAGGGGGCACCAGCGGGCTAAATGAGGTAAACAGGCAATATGTCTTTTATAGTACTCATTTATAGTCCTCATTGTGAATATCTTTTGGGTAATAATTATTTATACCAGTTATAATTGTCATCCTCAAGAAAAAATAATATTATGAAATAGCAGTGTTTCATTGGTTGGTTCTTATGGGTTATGGTTGTTAGAGTATACATATTTGTAACATTTTGGTCCTACAAAGTGTTTCTTGGAGATCTTCTTTGTCTGATTCAGGGATTGTGGTCAAGGGGTTATATATTTCCTTTGTAATACGTGGGCTAGTCTTGCGGACCAGACAGGACTAAGGCACTACATGACGAGAGTACATGTGGCACCGACTTGTTCATTGGTTGGTATCGCTTACTTTCCCGACAACTTCCTCCAGGCCGAACACTTTTAACGTCGGATGAGGAACATAAACTAGCAACCACATGTAGATTTGTGAGGTAATAATAACGTAAATACATTCTCCTTGTTTAGTAGCTTCAAAATGTAATATGTTCTCCGCAAACCAGCATTTACTGTATAGAGTCTTTTGTGGCGTCGCTGCTACAAAGCTAGCTAGTTGCCACACGGCTGAATCTTCCTGTTCGAACCACCGCCCTTATTTTGAACTCGGTCTCCACAGGGCGTTGGATTGGTTTCGAAGGTTTACCGCCCCACCCACCTTTTAAGCCATATTGTCTCAGACAATATGTGGGCTCAATATGTGGGCTCAATATGTGGGCTTGTGAAGCCCTTGTAGACAGGAGTGTGGGATAGGGATTATACAGATCAACTGGACTGGACTGAATTTATTTTCTATTTCACCCCTCTTTTTAATAGCAACAGGTTTACATCCCCAGACCTCCAAACCGAGGACTGCCTGCCTCCTACCTGCAACGGGACCTGCAGAGCCCCCAGCCACAGTCTTCCCAGCGTTTCCAGTACACCTCCAGTCGATTCCAGCCCACCTACCCCTACCTGCCCCAGTCCCTGATCGACCTGCCCCCCACAATCTCGCTGTCAGATGGCGAGGAGCCCCCGCCCTACCAGGGCCCGTGCACCCTGCAGCTCCGTAACCCAGAGCAACAGATGGAGCTCAACCGCGAGTCAGTCCGAGCTCCGCCCAACAGAACCGTGTATGACTCACACCTGCTCGACTCCTCCCCCTCCTGTCTGCAAGCCAGGTAACCACACCTGACGGTCTGCTAGTGAGATGTTTTTACTGGGTAACTCATTGTAAGACACGGTAGTTGGTTCTCAAAGTGGGGGTCAGGGGACGTGAGGTATGACGCACTTCTTTTTAGGGATAATGGGTTTATAGAGAATCCCTGCTGCCAATGTATTCTATCCAGCATCTGACCTGCCCTTGTGTTTTAGTTACCAGCAGTCTGACCTCTCCTTTGTTCTCATCCTAGACTGCAGGCTCCCCCTCCCAGTGTCCATGCAGGCCTCAGCGCACTGGAGACACAGGAGGCCTTGGCTGGACAGCAGAAACGGGGGCCTCATTTAGAAGGGGCTCCCCCGGCCTACAGCGAGGTCATTGGGCACTACTACCATCCGGCATCCCTGGCACTGCACCACAACCATGAGACTGCACCAACTTCACTAAATCCCCCCTCCTCGTTGGCGCATGGTGTGATCCGGCATACGCTTCTGCAGCAGGCTCCGCCCGCTCCAGGAAGTGTGGACAACAGGAACGCCAGGAATAAAAAGGAGAAATCCCACAAGCCCCAGCAGGTGTGACAGCATCAGTAGCACTTCCTGTAAATCCTGTTTGTTAGGAAACAGCTGTCACTCAGAGCAGTGGATATCTCTAGCACACATTGAACTTGGAAGAATACCTGCTACTTCCTGTTTCACAGCTTAATACTTCCTGTCTGAGCACTTCAGATGAATGAAGGTCATAATGTCCAACAGATTTTATGACCCTGGTCCTTATAAATATTTACTTGTTTTGTTTGTTTCTATAGCAGTTATAGAACCTATTTTTTGTTTGTCTTATTCATGCTTAAAGTTTATGATTTGCGCCTACAAATATTATTTAGGCAAACGAAAGCGAAATATTGCAATCGTCCACTCCAGGTGCATAGGTTTAGTTAGCTGGCGCTGGTTCTTCTTGCTGCTTTGATTGGATAGCAGACAGTTTGTTTTGCAATGGACCCGTGCTTGTTTTAGATACATCAATTTCAAGTACCTGTTATCACTGGCACATTAGCATGCTAGCACATTATCAGGGTAGTCTAAAGTAGCAGGTTGAGTTTCCAGGTTGAGTGTAGCTATAGTTAGAAAAATATTGAGCCTTGTCATGACTGGTAGAAATGTCTGCAGATATGCTCTGCTTAATTTTTCTTAAGAGTTTGCACAAATTACGTTGTTCACCCCCTGGAAAAAGATTCGCAATATGTTTGATAAGAGTGCAGAAAGTAGGCGTTTTTTTAAATTTATGGATTCTAAAGAGTGAAGATTTTTCTATATGTTGTTTAGTTCTTCAGAGAATATGACCAGTAATCTGTTAGGGTGCCAACTTTTACGTTTGTCATTGCATGACATACATGTTGGCATGTATATATTTCCAGCGATATATATACACACATATGCAAATTTAAAGCAGGAAGTATGGATTTTGAATTATTTATATAATTGCAGAAGAAATTGCACTATTTTTTAGTATTGAACATGTGAGGAAGACCTTTATGAAGGAGCTCTATCAATGTGAATGGGTAAGAGATAAATAAGAGAGCACTGGAATCACTGCTACTGTCCATGTTTCCAGAGGAATTACCAGAGGGACACACCCACTACAGTGCACAGCTGCCAGTATCATAACATATCATGGGTAAATCCTGACTTTGGTTTAAATGGACTTGGACCCAAACATTACAGTACCAAAATAACTGGTTTATGCAAATGTCCAAGTTCCGCAAGTCAATCATGGGTTAGGATTCAACGTGAGGGCCCAATCAAAAACTCTGTCTCTTCCTATTGGCTAAATATTCAGCTAAACTCTCTTGTTTAAGAAAGCTTGCTGGTGTCACTTTGCCAAACTACCTCAACCAAACAAGTCAATCACATCAAAGACCGCTCATGCCAATCATACTGTTCGCCATGGCTGAATAACTGAATTTTATAATCAATGTGTAATGGAATGATAGAATTTAGTCATTTAAGTCAAATGAGCGGTGTTAAACTTTAATGTGGTTGTGTATTTTGAATGTTAGAAGTTTTATTTATTGAGTGAGAATGAGAGGAACTGACAGAGAAAAGTATGCCTTATATCCCCTTCTAAACTGTATAGTCTTAAATATGTGATACAGACACTGTGCATTGTCATGGACGCACATGTGCAAACACTCAACACACACACTTACAAACACATGTAGGAAGTGAATATTTTGGTTTTATTGACACAAACAGAGCCCTCTGGTAACATAACTCTCATACAGGCATCTCTGAGAACTTTACTGCGTCTGTCAGCCAGTGTTGGTTGGATGATACAATGGTCATAAGATCTCTTCGGAATGAAACCAGGTCCTGTCAGTCAGTGGTTCTACAACTTTTTAACCCATGACTAACCAGTTTGTAGCTTGCGACTCACTTATTTTCAGTGCACAAATTTTAACTATTAATAAAAGTACATTAAAGTAGTAATAATAGTTGAAATATCTGACGACCCGTCCAAAGCATCCTGCGATCACCTTAAGAGTCACTTCTTTGGGTTAGCATTAGCATTAGCTTGTCCAACCTTCAGAGACACTCTTATTAAAAGTACGATGAGTGAAACTCATCGCGCACACTCAAGATGTCTTGTCCAGGCACGCAGATGTGTTGACAAAAGACACACGTGTTAAAAGCTGTTCATCTTGAGTGACCTTATCAAGAGTGATTCTCTGTAAGTAGAATAGATATTAACCTTCTAGGGGTAAAGGTGAGCGATTATCCTTTTGTTAATCAGTTAGGGTTAATTGCAAACTGATTATGATGCATTCAGGGAAGTTTCTAATCTGCAGCAATCATATTTACCTGTCTGGCATTATTCTGGTAGTTAATGCCAGAAATTAAATCTCTTCTCGGCTGCGTGCCACGTTTACATGCAAGATCCAATGAGAAAACCCAAAGCTGCCAGAGGATTTCTAACAGGATGGATGGATTTATCCAAATATTAACATTTTTAAATGACCTGGTCGTCCAAACACAAGTGAACTAACTTCTCAAACCTCCTGTTATCCTTTCTTATCTCCTCTCCTCTTTCTCTGTGAGTTTAGCAGTTTGACAGGTATTTATAGAAGGTGCTAGGAATTGGACCAGGCTGTATCTCCTGCCCTGCGTTTTGGTTTATGACATGTCCAAAGGGCTGTTTATTGTAGCGTGTCGCTGGTAGGATGCTAGGATATTAGACTAGGAACAGCTTCATATTATGGGCTGTGGACATGTGCTTCAGGAAAAACCAACGCTGGCTGATATGAAGAGGACAGGAGGACACTTTTCAGACACACACACACACACACACACACCCAATATAAACAAAATAGAACATCAGCATTGGAATGTCGTGCACGCGCATTGACTTACCCTGGGCCCTGGGAACGTCCTCCAGCTGTCTAGACAAAAACTAAACACACAGAATGAAACAGAAACATAGACATAGACTAAACAGTTTCAACCGGAAGGCAGACCTTACACACACACACTAGTTATTTTGCAGACCACACAAGAATTTCCATGTATCATATAAACACACACACACACACACACACACACACCTGGTGTGTCTTAGAAGTGGTTTCTCACTCCACTCCACCCTTCCTGTCTAAATGAGCTTTTCCTGTTCCCTAGAGATGCCTGTTACCCAATGAGAAAGCTCTGTTCAGACCAGCCATGCTGCCATTGGCTGTCTGTCTCCCGGTCTCCTCAGAAACGTTCAGTGTTTATCGTTGCTATGACTACAAGTGTGCCTGCCTGCCTGAGACAGGCAAATGTGAGAGGCTGGCATGGGTCAATCATCCCAGGCCACGCCCTCACAACGGTCTCAGGCAAAATGAGGATGAGGATGATGATGATGGATATTTTAGATAGTAATGCCGCAGAGAGCGATGCAATACACCTATAATTTGCCTTTTTGATATTGTTAGTCATATTTTAATGTAGTGTGATACATGTTTTTATTGTTGTTAGTGTTATTTTCTTAAGAAAAAAAATTCATTTTACTCCAATCCCTCGTTAGACCTAAACAATCTGTAACAGTTACTGTATTAATTCCTCCTGTAAAACTACCTAACACGTGCTTACAAATCTTGTGCTTATTAGTGGCACAGCCTTCAAAGGCGTGTTTGAACATCTGCTTCAGAGACTATCCCCTGGACTTCAGTGGGAATGAAGAGAGTAATTTTAACACACCATCCCTGTTAAAGTGGGTTTGAAATACAGCACATTGAATCAGTGTACATTTATTATGCACACTTGCATGTTCAGGTCCACTTAACGCGTAACATTGATTGAGTGTACAAGCAATGTTCAGTTAGTGAACTGAAAAATCCAGCTGCATCTCTAGAACAACTAGCAGCCTCAGTGTCTGCCCCAGTGGTACCAGTGTGCCAACCTGCCTGTCTGTCTAGAAAACATGTTTGACAGATGATCAACAATTTACACAAAAGCAAAATAGCACTGCAGTAAGGTGTTCTTGGCTTTTAATATGAATTGATGTTCACTGTTTCATTGGATTCCCTGATACTGTATGCATATATAGTGTATATATATATATGACTTACTGGTTACTTGGCAACATCCAGTGAGGACAACTGGACTGGCGTGGTTTCAGTTAAAAACAATAATAATTCTGGCCAAAAAATGTTCTCTCACACACACACACAATGGTAAAGACATATCCAAAGAAGTGTCGTCTTGTAGCTGAAGACTGACACGAGTTTAATCTTGTGTCAGTGTCAGACTTGAACTTCATTCATTTCTTTTTCTGGTAACACTTATGGTGTCTATTATTTGGAAACCCTGTAAAACATCTGCCTGTACACAATAATACCTGTGTTCTGTATGTGAAACGACATTGGTTGACCTAGCATCATATTGTTAAAAGACTTAGAAGTTATGAAGGCACAGGTGACCTGGTTAAAGCTGTTGACTGAACTGTTACACATTATAAATACATTCATATCTATATATATATATTCAAATTTGCAGATTTAGTGCCATGTGGCACCTTTCATGCACATGTAATATGACTTGTACAACAACATTCTGTGGTTTGCTGTCTGTATATGAGAATATTATAATATTATGCCTCTGAAATATAGAATGACCTCACACCAGAGAAGCACACTGGGTCTTTTTCACCTCTTTAGTCTTTCCCATCATCCGCTCCGTTTACTTCCTCGTGTACATGCAAGGCTGGGAAAGTCTGGGAAGTTAATTTACTCACTGTCGAGAACTGCTCACACAGGGTGGAAAAATATTTGTTTATTCTGAATCTTTAATCATGGTTCTGGACCCACTGTCAATTGACCCCTTTTGGACATTGGGTATGATCTCATAAGTTTGGGAATGATGGTCTCGGAAAAGGATTTGTAATAAGGAGTTGTAACCCAGTGAAATTAACTCAGTTGGAGTGTTTGTGTGTAATGTGAGAGTGTATAAATCTGAAGCACAGGATTGGACAAAACACAATTGCGCACACTTCATGCAGTGTCATGTGTTAGAGGACCTTTCTCAGCTCTGCCTTCTCTGGACAATAAATACAAACTACCCCTTTAACTTTATTGCAGCAAGAACTAAATTGTTTCCTGATTTACAATGACTGTATATCAATATCTCATAGACAGACATACAGGACATCTAGTGGCCTACATACTCTCCACAGTAATAACTGCGCATTTGTATATTAAAGCACAGGTCATTTATAACTTATTTTGGATGGTTTAAATGTTACTGGGTTTATTATGTTATTGTGTATTTTCTTTTGAGGACAAAAGAAAATTATTGTTAATCTCACAAAACATGTTATGATTCAAACATTTCAGTTAGCCTTCATCTTAAAGCAAATAAAAACTTATTTTATAAAAATGGGTTTAGTGATTATTGTTCATAGAACTTAAATTTGAAATATGTTTTGTTATATTCACCGTAAGTATTTTCATAATGAATCCCAAGAATCTATATGGGGAAATGCTTTGTTTTTTCCTATATAGAAAATCAGATGGATCTTACAGTGGAAGGCATGTGCTAAACAAAAGCAGGTTTTTAAAAGTACTTTAGAGTCACATTTACATTTACATTTACAGCATTTGGCAGGCGCTTTTATCCAAAGCGACTTACAATTAGTACATTTGTCAACAGTTGAACTGGTTAACAATCCGTTTTTGCAAGCAGATAACATTCTCTTAAAATAAGGACAGCATCATGTCACCTTAGACCTTAGTTTTGTTTGGTGTTGGTTTTGTAACAAATTAGCAGTTAACAATAGGATCAAATATTTCCTGATAATTTATAAGGATAAATAATAAAAGGACAAAATAACATTGATGAGGTAAAAACCTAACTGAAATAGCCTATTGAATGAAGGACATATATAAATACAAAAATGTTCTGCTGTATTTTATAAATACTAATATCAATATATATATTTATTTGTACTAAGATGCTAGTCTACATATTACAGTTTTTATTTTAAGGGTTTGCAAATCTCTTTTGCCTTGACCAAACATGGGAATCCTCGCTTTTTAGGAATGTCGTTAGACCTGTATGTGTAATGTTAGTCTTTAGCCACTAGGGGGGAGCCTAACTTAGGTTTGTTTTAAAGTCACGGTGGGCTGAGTAGAGATGGTGATTTTTCTACCTCTTACATGAAAACAACTATCACAACCTCCTTGACAATTGCATCATACCTAGATATGAAATGTTCGGTAGTTGTTGGTTTATAACAGGTTTTCTCGATCGCTTACACACTATTACTGGGCCTATTAACTAAACATCCCAAACCATAACGCCATCTACCAAAAGACAGACCCATTTCCCAAAACTATAAACACTATTCTAACTAACCTGTTTCCACACAGTTCAGATTTGTTGAACTTTTTGTGCAAAAAGTCCACACACATCTCTTCATTTATCATTGGCTGCACCATGTGTTCATTTAGAGAGCACTGGCATGCAATATCTATGAACTCAAGTCATCAATTCCCCAGGTGGAAACACTAAGAATCAAAATTGTTCACACGCCAATCAGAACCTCAGGATAGATAGATAAAAAGGCCATGGGTCAGTTCACTTGTTTTGGAACAAGGGATCCACAAAGGCATCAAGGAAGGGGAAGAGGAAGAGGAAGACCAAGGGGAAGGAGACAAATAGTTTCAGATGAGATTTGTGCAACTCTTGTTGACCTTGTCCATGGGATGTCGATGAGGGAAAATGGGCAAAGAGTATAGCCAAATCTGAGTCGCTTCACAGTAGCCTCTATAATACGAACCTTCAGAGAGGAAAATCGGTAGGTAATTCACATACTGCTCTCAACTGTACAGTAACCTTGGAATGCTGTACTCTGCACTGTTACAGCACACACAGTAGCCTACATGTACGGTAGCTGTTTGCTCTATTGTACTGTATGCTGTCTGAAATGCATTAAATTACTGTACCATATCACATACAGTTACAGTAATCTGTAGATAGGCCTACTCCTTTGTAAATTGGATGGTTTACAGTAATCGCATCAGTACTTTTTAAAACTATTTTTTGCAAAACTGAGAGACGACCATCTGATGGAGGCAGCAGGCGGTTATTTTCAGAAGAGCAAGGGAGGGGAATCTAGTTCGCTCGCGTGAGATACAAAGGAGAGTTGTTGAGGATCAGGGAATATCCCAAAACACTTTGGAGTCAATTGACCCCATTCGTTGACGGAACAGGTTGACAATGAAACAGGCCTATCGTGTTCATTTCAAACGGAACTCCTAAAGAGTGAAAGACCAGCGCTTGGAATAATTGCAAGTATACCTGCCCCACTCTACCTCCAACCAATGGTAAGATTCCAAGCCCTAGCCAGAGCACTGAGATCTACTACCTCGGCTGGCAGGCTGGCACCTCCGTCGCTACGAGCGGCGTGGAAGAGTCGCGCAGCCCAGTCCAGACTCTTCTCTGTCCTGGCACCGCAATGGTGTAATGACCTCCCTGCGGCGATCAGAACAGTTGCTACCAATCTTCCGCAAGAGACTCAAAACCCACCTGTTCAAATTCCATCTCGGTACCTCGGCCACCGATCTTTCTACCTCATGGCACTAATCCCATTAACTATCCTCCTTTCCTCCCTTTACTAAAAAAAAAAGAATAATAAATTTTTCACTTCTTTCTACTCTGATAATTTATAAGAATTTTAAGCACTTTGCAGTCTGATAATTTCGAAGAATTTTTAAGCACTTTGCAGTTTAGCACTGTTTGAAGAGTGAATGATAACTTTCGATTATTGTTGTTGACTGTTTTGAGGTATACGAATGATAAACCTTCGAGTAATGTTAAAAAATGTTAAAAATGCATAAGTAACTGCTAATTTGTTACAAAACCAACACCAAACAAAACTAAGGTCTAAGGTGACATGATGCTGTCCTTATTCTAGGAGAATGTTATTTGCTTGCAAAAACAGGTGGTTAACCAGTTCAACTGTTGACAAATGTACTAAATGTAAGTCGCTTTGGATAAAAGCGTCTGCCAAATGCTGTAAATGTAAATGTAAGTATGGTTTTACATACAAGTATTTGCGTACAGTTATGTATTACAGCAGAATATACTGTAGTGCAGACTGTATGATGGCCTACTTTTTGTGTACAATAGTAATGTGTTTCAGAGTAGTCATTTACTGTACTGTGTTTCATCTCCTGTGTAGAGAATCTTTGAAATTGATGCCAGACATGAATACATCTTTGTTGATGAAGCAGGGTTTAATCTGAGAAAAAGGAGAAGGGGGAGGAACATAATTGGTTGCTGCGCCATTGTGAATGTCCCGGTAACCAGCGAGGAGGGAATGTGACCACGTGTGCCTCCATCAGCCACGCCATGCCATCCTTGCTTCTGCTGGCTTTCCTCGTTGGTCCGCGAGATCACGTATCCAGAGCAGCCACGCCACGTGGTCATTTGGGACAATGTCTGTTTCCACGGGGCTGCTCTAGTTCGTGACTGGTTCACTTCCCGACCCAAGATTTAGCAACGTCGTTCTGCCTGCCAATGTACAGGGACTGCATTACAATATAAAATCCTTACCATTCACATTCTCTTATCTCAACCCCTGAAAGCTGTAAAACACGGCGGTGAGATTAGATTTTGTTAAAATTCCACAAGACAGTTTTAATGTTTGTTCTTTTGGACCAGAACTCAAAGTTCACAGTCGCTCATGCGGCCTGACTAATGATTCATGATGAAAAAACCAGACCAGTCAAATCCAGTCCAGGCCTTGAACACAGAGAGGAGAGAAGAGGTAAAAAGGTATGAGATGGTTATCAGAGAGAGTAGGCGCGACACCAGCAGTAAATCCCTGTCTCATTCCCAGATACTAGTTTACTCTGAGTCTGTCCATTCCGAGAGAGATGCCCAATACGTCAATAATTGCGTAAATTAAGTATTGCGTCTGAGTTGGCAAGCATTATAGTCCAGCATAGGGTTAGTGTCCAACTGTCCATTTGTGTGATGTCACTGTCACCTTTAACCCCCGTATCTGTATCTACACACTTTTGTATCTACACGATTTTCCCCCTCTCTCTCCAAATAACATTGCCAAAGCATTCCATAGCTTTACTCAATACATTGTGCTTGATAAAGTAGCTAATAAGCATTGGTACTAGTGTTGTAAATGTACCAGTATTACTTACACAAATTTAATATTTGTCTCCACGCTTGAATATGCGATGAGGCCCTTGTTCCAGATGTAAAGGTGTCAAGTGCCAAATGTACAGCAGAATCAAATTGAAATGATTTCCTATGGCCAATTTTATCTGATGCCCTTGTGTCATCTAATGTTCGGTCTGCTCCACATGTGATGTGACTTACAATGCAAGAGATTTAAGGCATCTCTACTACATGGCTACCATGTTTGATTCTTGAGAATAAAATCTTGCTGGAATAGTAACTGATGGCTTTATACGTCCAGTTGCACATAGTACAGAAGAGCACATTACTGTAATATAGCCCTGTACTCTGTCCCATAGTGATAAAGCCCTACTATTAATGTTCCAGTCATTACAGTAACATCCTGTCCTGGGTGATTAGATTATACTCAGACAGTGTAAAAAACACCCAAACACCCAAGCACATGCACACATTTACATGTGGAGAGACACGTTTTATTAGTCCCTAATCCTTAGTTCCAGTCTAATCTACTATAGTTTATGTGTACACCACTTCATCCCAGTTCCAGTCCAGTCCAGTTTATCTGTGGTAATCTATGTATCTGTAATCCTGTAAATGCTCTCTGTGAAGTGGGTGTGGTTGTCGGCCTTTCGGAGAACAAAAACACTTCAACAAGAATGTGCAAAACATGCTCTGTCGGAACACCGAGTCAAAAAAACTCCAGGTATGATTAACTTGTGTCTGTAAGTGTTATCTTAAAGTCTTACACAACAGCTACTGTGAACAGCAGGGACAAACAGTGTGTGCTCTACAGATGTATTTACTGTCTTGGCGGAAGGCAAGCGATGAAAACCAAGAATGCATCAAGAATAGTAGCTATATAATTGGGTAACAAAACGTTAAAAATATACATATTAGCAGTTTAAATTAAACTAAAGCTCCCTGTGCTCTCCGGGGGAAAATATTTGCCTACACCAAACTCCCTTTAAGAAAATTGACAAATTAACAATTCCTTAGGCTATGTGTTCATATAAACACGTAACTCGTCATATGTCGACAGTCAATTCAGCATCAATATAATCGATAAAAATATACTGTCTACTAATTTCGTACAAATAGTGTTTTTTCTAGTATATTTACAGTAGAAACATTGTAAGCAGGGGCGCCGCTACAAATGTTGGACCCTTTGAAAGAACTTACTGATGATGATAATAATAATAATAATTATTATTTTAATAAAAGTGGTTTGTGAGGACCCCAGTCAGTGCATGGCCCCTGGAATCGTCCTAACCCCCCCTGAACAATGTAGAGCTTCAGATTGCAAGCACTCTGGCACAAGAGGTGTAAAATACCCATGTTTTGCAAAAAAAATACGTTTTTTGGTTAAGCTCACAGAAAAACCAGACTGAATCACAGATCGGTTTAAATAAAGTTTATTTCTGTTTCCTCTCAAGAGGCATATGATTACTAGAACCAGTCATATAAAGCAACACAATACAAAAATAAATTAAAACATAAAACGGGTACCTAAAACAAAGGTGAAACAACACTGGAACCACATTGGCATGGACTCTCCTCCCTGACACCAATATCCATATGGTGCGATCAATATTCTGTCCATTCAAAATAAGTTATTTTTTAAATAGCTTAATGTATAAAGAGGTCAAGTCGCCTTGAACTGCAAGGAATTGTGTAATTGTCCCCACAGTATTGGAATGGTAGAATCAACCTTTCCACACGCTGTGAGCGTTGTACAATATTTGTACAACCTGTCTCTGTCACCTTTAGAGAGAACATTCTAAGGGATCAAATCAGTAGCCTAGAGTAGAGAAAGAATTAGATTAGGCCTTTTTATTGAAGTCCAGAGACCCACTGGACGGTTAAGACCGTCTCTAAGCGTATCATTCTTAGTATTCTGCATGTGGAATAATTGAAATTCTGTGGTAGAAACATTCTAGAATTACCATCATATTCTATTCCAGAATCATTACAATTCTGGCCTGAATTCAGCACATTTCCATTTTGTAATTATCATGGTCTACATTTGCAAACACCCTATCACTGTTTTACTGCTCTTCCAAATACATCAATCTGAATGTCAGTAATGGTAATGACAGTGGGGATGAGCATGAAAGCAGTACTCCGGGATCAGCCTACATCTGACTGACTCTGTGCTGCAGGAGGTCCAGCTGCCTAGCCACCTCGTCAGGCAGGTCGTCGTTCACCTGCGTGCTCAGGTAGCTGCGAACCTCCTCCACCTCCCTTCGCCAGAACTCCTGGTCGAGGGAAAAGAGCTCCTCTAGGTCCACAGCTCCCTGCAGGCCCCGGAGGTCCAGGGACCCGGGCGTGGGCAGGTAGCCCACGGCAGACGGCATGGCCCCCACCTCGCCCTTCACGCGGCGGAACATCCAGTCCAGCACGCGGATGTTGTCGCCGAAGCCGGGCCACAGGAAGCCGGCGGAGGGGCTCTTGCGGAACCAGTTGACATGGAAGATCTTGGGCAGCCGGGCACCGGGGCGCTCGGCCATGCTCAGCCAGTGGGCGAGGTAGTGACCGAAGTTGTAGCCGAAAAACGGGCGCATGGCGAATGGGTCGTGCATGATGACCTTACCTGGGGGGGGAGAAGCTTCTGTCAACACACAGCCCAATAATGTCTTGTAACCTAATTATGCTAGTACTAATAATGCTAATGCTAACAATACTAATGCTAAAGCTAATACTAATAATGCTAATGCTAACAATACTAATGCTAAAGCTAATACTAATAATGCTAATGCTAATAATAATAATAATAATAATAATACAGTTGACCACAATAACGAGAGATATAACATCCTGTCGCCTGTTGGTAGTATGACTATCCAGAATGCTATCCTGTTGAGCTGTAAACCAGTGATCCTGAATGGTTTGGAACCGGTAGCAGACACTGACCTTGGTGTTCGGCTGCGGCTGTGGCCTCTGACCTCATGGCTGCTCCGACAAACACTCCATGCTGCCAGCTGAATGCCTCGTATACCAGAGGTACACCTGGGAGAGAGGCGTAGAGGAACATAGAAAATGAGGGAAGGTACAGACAGAATGGTGGCTAAGGGACATCCGATGGGGTTGTAACGTGAAAATACATATGTTTTTCTCTCCTCTCCTTTCTTTTCCTCTCCTCACCTTCGGGCCGGCGGCCTCCAAAGATGATTGCCTCGATGGGAACGCCCTCAGGGGATTCCCACTGTGGGTCAATGATCGGACACTGATCAGCGGGCGTGCAAAACCTGGAGTTAGGATGAGCACATGGCTCTCCTGAGAGAGAGAGAGAGAGAGAGAGAGAGAGAGAGAGAGAGAGAGAGAGAGAGAGAGAGAGAGAGAGATATAAAAAAAA
>JAODLI010049677.1:0-16652 GCA_027575585.1 Percopsis omiscomaycus | reverse complement strand
ACACACACACACACACACACACACACACACACACACACACACACACACACACACACACACACACACACACACAAAAAAATATGGCAGCTCGCCTCATATTATTGTTGGTGATTTAATATAAACATCCACTTCTCTTCCTCTGTTTTGTAACAACAGGAAGCCATAGATATATTTGAAGGTGTGCGAGACGAGCAGGCACTGCGCATGGCGGCTAATTTGGGTTTCAAAGGAACTCTGGAGAGACAGGTAATGGGAGTGCTGGAGTCACACTGCAGAGAAAAGGGAAGACTCTCATACACACACACACACCATGACCATCTTAACCTCTTAATTACTAGCAGAGTTTTTGTACAAGTGTGAGGTAAAGTGTAACTGCACTAGCCCCACAGCCAGATGGTCTATTGTCATATTTGGCAATGGCATACAAAACCGTACCAGGCTTGGAGAGTTTGGCTCAATAATGGTGCCATTATGAGATTCAGCATGGTGCACAGTGTTGTAGTGTTGTGGGGTATGCAGTGCAGCAGAAAATGCAACCCAGCACCGTTCAGCTGAGGACAGAGAGACACACATTTGGAAGAGTCATCTCAAAGTCGCATCAGGCTGTAAACGCAGACAAGGAAAGAAGAGCACAAAGACGCATTCTCATTGAATGTGTACGTATATTTAGAGTTAATTTTCCAGCCATATGTCTCTTGAATCATATCGTTAATTTCATTTTCCAGAGGCTTAGTGGAATGACAAACTGGATTAGCTCAGCATCTTTAAACACTGACAAAGCATAAATATACTTAATGATACAGCTTCTTAGATGCAAGCAAAGTCAAAGTTAGTCCTGTCTCACCACGTATGTCCCTCTTTTCGGGCCTTTCGAATTGACATCAAGTGCAGAGATACAGTAAATGGATTGTGAGTGGTTAAGTCTCTAGTCATGTCAGCTTTGTGTGAAAGCACATCAGTCAGCAGAACATGTTCCCCTCCAATATAATTAGGCACTGTTGAATAACTGAACTGTTTTGAACAACTTGAATTGCTCTGTAGAGCTCTCACATTATGGTGTGTGGTTGCTTCAGATATCTAGGTGTTTTAGTTGTCAGTTAGAAAAACACAAAAAAAAAAAAAAAACTCGTTCAAACTAGGTATTGCAGATTATATATAAGTTAAGATTCTGCAACTGCATTACCCATTTCTTGCTTCAAATGTTTTCAGAAACACCATTTAGTGGACTGTTCAGTCACAAAAACTCCAACACTGATGTAATAGAACAAGCTATTTGCCAATTGTCGTACCTTGTCGCAAATAAGTGCTAATTAATTTTTCCCGTATTGTATATTCACGCAAAGCGTGCATACATGGTTACGCGAGGCTGTGGTGAAGGTGATTTGCCATGTTTTATTTAGCCTGTGCAGCGGGCTGAGTGGCCTTGGCAAGGCCGGCTGCTCAGAGCTGAACTGTCAGGTAATTACTGTCCTCTGTGAAACTCGCAGGCAGCAGATCAGATTAAGAGGCTCTATGATCTGTTCCTGAAAGTCGATGCCACTCAAGTCGAAGTCAATCCTCTTGGGGAGACTCCCGAAGGACAAGGTACCATGTGTGTGTGTGTGTGTGTGTGTGTGTGTGTACCCAAATTCAGTCAGTGATTATATTTTCCATGCACCTTTTTGTCTGGCACGGAATCCACCTTTTTTGAAAGCGGATATATGGTGTTCAATATGAGTGGCTGAACATGCAGTCTTAGATATTTGAATAATTACTGATTATTAAATATAATACATGCCAACACCAAGTCTTTCCCACATAACTTACGAGTCCCACGCTTGATAAAATATGAAAGCAGTTTAAAGAAGTTTCTAGAACATTGACTTTAATATTCACATTGTGTTGCTGATTAACAGCCAGGTTGTCAGAATCTCAAGGCATAACAAGAAGCTACACATTACAGCTGTGAAAGACTTCTCATGGCTGCCAAGGGAATGTCTTTAAACATTTGATTAACTCAAATCTAATATACCCTTTATGTGCTACCGTTACTGCACAAGGTTAGCCTCTTTACAAACTCTTTGACATCCCCTAAAGGCACTAATCTTCAGATATCATATAGATTTAATCTACAGATATGGCTGAGATAGAAGTCGCCCTTGGGTCCTGCTCTGTTTTTAGCTTTTCTTCCTTGTGCACCTGTTGCAATGAAAAAATGAGTCCCCTTGTTGCTTGCTGAAATAAATTGGTAAAACAAAACGGTACCATAGGAATACATCATAGGTTTTAATTTCAAGTGCTCATCATCTAATTGGATAAACGAATTGATAGATTCACATACACATTGTACCTTCTCTCTCCCTGCCAATCACATTTAGACATCTTTGGCAATTTATACCAATTCAGAATAAATAGGTGACCTTTCACTGAGTTTTGTTATTCTCCTAGTAAGTGTAGTTATTGTCGTGTGTCTGGTGCAGAGCATGATTTGACAATGAGATGTCCTACATAGAAGAGACTACAAAACACAGAAGATGCTTGACGACTTTGATGTCTTTTACTCAAGTCTCAGGTTATTTTTCCAGGGACACAATCAAAGATTACTAAGATAAGTCCGTGTATTCATATTTTCCTATAAATATTAATGCTTATGCCACTTTTTGTTTCCAAACAACGGCAAAGTTGGGCTGTGAGGAACACGGCTGTGAGGGAGTCAGGCTTCACATGAATATCAGCTCAATGTTCAGTTTATTTTGCTCAAACATGATATAATGTGGGAAGGTTACTTTTTTGTGCGTTTCCCTGACAGTCTTCTATATTGACACTAAGCCACGTGCAAAATGTGTGTATAACTGAATTTTTTTAATGCAATTTTTACAGGTAGCATTATAAGGATAGCCACACTAAAAGGCATCCTCAAGTGTTAAGTCATGTCCATTTAGCATAATGGCCTCTCCCAAGGCAACATATGCCTGTGTTCCAACTGCTGAAATAATTAGGAGTAAAGGACTGAGGGGACGCCGTTCATTTTATTTATTTAAGGTTTTAGATATTATAATTAGTCCATATTTTAATGTCTGAATTTCTCTCTATTTCCGCCTTGTTTACTTTCCTGCCCACTTTTGTCTTGTCTTTTGTGCTCACGCTGTTCTGATGTGTTACTCTTGCCCAGTGGTGTGCTTCGATGCCAAGATCAACTTTGACGACAACGCTGAGTTCCGCCAGAAAGCAGTGTTCGCCATGGACGACATGACCGAAAGTGACCCCACTGAGATGGAGGCAGCCAAGTGGGACCTCAAATACATCGGACTGGATGGTAACATCGCCTGTTTTGGTACGGAAAGGCGACGCACTCACCCATACACACACAGTGAATTTAGCCATGTGAAAAGTCCCCCTGGAATCATGTCTAGATGCGTCTCCTAGGCAAAATAACTAGAGAGCTCTGCATCTGTTGAAACTTCGTAAAGGTAACGTCAGGGCATTTCTCTAGTCCACATTACAAGCCACTTTCTGAGGACTCCAGAAGGAACGCTACCGTAACCAATATGTTCTAATTAGCCATAATCCGCCAAGAAAGTCTCTAGTGAGCCAGATTGTTAGCATTCTCATTAAAGGCATCCTCTCTTGTCATAAATCAAGGCTCTTAGTCTACAGCAGTGCTAACAGACACTCTTACTAGCCATGCATAGTAGCCTCATAAACACAGTAGATGTCTCTTTAAAAAAGTAACAGCTTTAAAGGCCCTGTGGCTTTCCTGAGAGCACAGTAAGCCACCAAAAGTGACAGCTGTTAAAGCAAATTTCCCGTTTATTGAGTCTTCAGTCGGGCATCTTGCCAGTGCATAATCTCAGCTCAGCTAAATCAAATGAGGCAAGACATTTTGTGCACTGAAACACTTGGGTTCTGCACAGCGCACCAGGGTTGCTGTACTGGCACGAGGCTAAATGATGACACGGGGTCGCAAAAAAAACTTATCAGAGCTCTTCTAATCAACACTTTCTTGTCTGATGCCGAGAGCGCAGTCACAATCAAATCTTCTGTGTCTCTAGACTTGTGTTGAATGTTTCTGATTAGAAGATTTTGCACTGATTCGGGTAGCACTGCTTCCTTGAGTGTTGAATACTTTCATCTATTTGCTCCTCTTTGGTTCATAATTGACTGCTGGAATCTATTGAGGACATTTTAAGATGGGGTAATGTTAATTTTAATTAACTCCCAGCTACCATTATTACTAACTTTTCCGTTCCTATCAAGAGTTTTTGTTTTAGCTCTGGGCTTCTGCTGCATTCTAATGTGAAAATCTAGGTTCATTATCGAATAGATCATCACTAAGCTAACCTTTAGTATCGTTAATGATACCTAACTTCTAAGAAGAGCCAATGCCTCCCCAAGAGGAAGCATTGGGAATATTGCATGAAATAGATTTCCTTGTTTTGCATATAATTTAACTACACTTAAATAAACCCTTGTTTATGTCAAGCATTATATAATATGTTTATTTGTGTGTTAATTTGACATCTTACATCTCACAGTGAATGGGGCAGGGCTTGCTATGGCCACATGTGACATCATTGACCTACATGGAGGAAAGCCAGCCAACTTTCTGGACTTGGGTGGAGGAGTCAAGGAGAGGCAGGTGTACGAGGCCTTTAAGCTCCTCACTGCTGACCCTAAGGTAAGGGGTGTGTGTGTGTGTGTGTGTGTGTGTGTGGTATCTTTTAAAGTAAAAGTGAAATGGTGGAGACACATACAATTTCAATGTCTGGAAGTGTCATTTCTTTCTATCTATGTTTCTAAAGCCGGATCTGTGAGGTTTGGGCTTTGTTACCAGGACAGTGGCAGGTCAGAGACGGGCCATGTTTCACTAGTGGGAACGAGACTCTGTATGATTTATATGGTGTCAATTTATTTCCGATGGCGTTCTGAATCACACTAAACCACAATAAAGAAACGAGTTACAGACGTAACTGAGGTTCTATCGGTCATGGATGCCCGCCAGAGGCAGTGCTTTTTGCACTGGATACCCACGCATTCGCAGATTGATGTGATGTAGGCCCATTACCACCGCATAAGAGGCTCATGCAACCAGGAAATGCTTCCTCTAAAATCTTTTTCGGCAAGATTCAGTGATGGCCCAATTCTGTAACTCCTCTATTGGATTCTTCCTGACTGCCAGAAGCGGTGCTTTAAGCACTGGATGACTTATACCAGGAAGGTCATGAGTAAGCTCTACTGGTCTCACCCATTAGCAGCTCTTTAAGGCCGCCAGCACAGGAAGTCCTCAATACCTGTAAGAATGGATAATAGCGTGACAACATGCGCGAACATCTGAACCACTGCAGACACACACCTGTACAGATTAAAGCATCTAAACATGGTTTGAAGCTTCAGCAGCAGTGTGGACTGTGATCTAGCTTTGTGTTCAAAGAGCTAAAAGCTCTTGTGTAAACACCATGAGGGGTGTAGTGATGTCGCATCCGATTGTGTGTTGACACCCATCACGCGGCCAATTCCCTCTGCTGTCACTCCCTTGTGGGCTTGGTTGGTTGGAAACGTTTCCATTTATGGGGAGCAGCACAGCATTTGATCCTCCCACAAAAGCGGAGGAGCCAACGCATGCATACCTTTTTTTTATAATTTTTTTTTTACAGTGATTAACAAGAGAAACACGCCAGTCCAACATCCCAGCAGGAGGTGCAGGTGGCTCTCTCCAATATCCACCCTGCGTATTTTATATTGTGAGACAAATGTTGTGTGCTTAAGGACATTCGTATATATGGTTATATTTAGGACGATCTTCTATATTGATATATTTAGAAAGTCTATTCTTATGCTGTGTGACATTTATGGCCGATCATTAACAGAAAATGGTTCCCGTGAGATAGTAAGGCCATGCATCTCTCTACTTGGTGCTTTTCTTATCTATTCCTCTTAAACAGTCAACTGTTTCTTCTTTTCGGTTTTCACTCTGACCAAGACCAAGGAGTACAGACAGCTGGAGAGTTGTAGGACAACGTCCTTGGAAATGTATAAAGGAGTTGTGCTTGGTGTGTGGGCGCTCTTGAAGACGGAGAGAGTGGCCTGCTTGCAAACATACAGTAAACAACCTACTGTAAGCCTACAACATACAGTCTCACGCTTTAAGTCAAGTGAATTTCCACGACAATATTGTTGGTCTCCAGTGACTATCATTGTATGTGTGCATGCATAATGAATGTGTTTGTGTGTGTGTCAAAATGAAACACTCTAGAACAAGCAGGCATACTGTACACTCCATCCCAAAGTCCCACCTGGTTAGTCTTGCACGGACAAAACCTTCCTCCTACTCCCTCCTCGCCTGCCTCCAACTTTTCCTGTCTCCTGGCTCCACGTTGAGGAGCGATGCTGCTGCATTCCATCTCTCGAGTATGGAAATGGTGATGGGAAGCTCCTCCCTAACAGGAGAGAAAGGAGACTGGGACTGACATTAAACTGGATTGGAAGCCCCATTAGCATTTCAACCAGGGGATCAGAGAGACCAGCTCGCATCCATTGAGGGAATGTTAATTATTCCATGATAGAGAGGCCAATTTACATTTTGCTGACTTTATGATTACACCCCCCCCTCCCCTCCTCCGCCCCACAGTAAATTCCTACATTACCTCCAATCCCAAACATAAGCAGAAATTGAATTGAAAATGACTATTGCAGGGCAAACAATGTTGATGGTAGGTAGGATGTTTTAGTTGTAGTACCTATAGTTTATTTACACGGTACTCCGTTTTTCCCTTGCCATGTTTCAAGCATAATGCCTCTGTTTTTGAGGTAATGGTTTTGACAGCGAGTTTTATGAGGAGGCTTATTTCATTCTGTCCTGCAT
Source organism: Percopsis omiscomaycus (assembly GCA_027575585.1). Taxonomy (NCBI): domain Eukaryota; kingdom Metazoa; phylum Chordata; class Actinopteri; order Percopsiformes; family Percopsidae; genus Percopsis; species Percopsis omiscomaycus. The sequence goes on along the minus strand of JAODLI010049677.1, from coordinate 9,811 downwards.
AAAACCAAAACAGTGCGCGCTTTAAGCATCCACTGGCTTTATAGTGCAGGCTATTAAAGTTCTGCTGTGTCTGTGAGTGTGCATACATTTGATTAAAGATATCGCTAACATCGGATGAAACTAGAGCTGTTTCATATGTAGCGTGTGGAGGAGACAGCGGTACATTGCTTTGCTGGGAAATACAGTGGCAGCAGGAAATGCACTGATGTACAGTACATGTCAACAAATACAGCTATTTCCTCACTCACTATATATGTGTGTGTGTATTTTAGTCGGAGGTTGTTCAGATTTGTGAATTTATGTCTGTGGCACATTGAGCAAGAACACATTTATTTTTCCATTTTAAAATAAATAGCCTCACTTTTGTCGTATCAACGTATAGAACTGTTTTTAACACAATGGTTTCCCTTCACATCTCCTGGAGGCACAAGGCAGTCGCAGGCAGCAAACACGGACAGCCAAATTACTAAATTTTTATCTTGTGCTCGTGCCTCCAAGGAAATTGGAGGTGGGGGGGTGGCCTTATTTGGCAGCCATTTTGTTCCGAAGGCTTAAGACTGTTCTTGTTTTATTTTTGTATGCTTGAGTGAATTAGCAAGTGAATCAGTGTGGTGGAGTAATTGTCAGCTGTAGGCATGCATTACCATTGTGTGCAGTGTTCTAAGGGAAGTAGATAAGACAAGGTTCAGCCACCGTGCACCTCTGCTCAAAGGTGAAAAAGCCAGGTATTGGCATGTTGGTTCAGCTTGGAAACCCATCTCCTAGGCAACAATGGGTGTGTGTGCTTGTATTTTGGGTTAAGCCTAATCAAGCAATTGATATAATGAAGCACCCCTAGCCTCACCTATGTCACTTCTGTTTACAACATTGTGCTGTCTCTTGTTTTTTTTTTTTTATGCTCTTGCTCTGATAACCTCTGTTTGTCAGATGTGAGTGTGGTGTGAGTGTGTTTTGTACGCCATTCTCCCCTATTGCCCCATAGCAAAACTGCAGGCTGTTTACCTTCGTTCTAGCTCAGTGCCTCAGCTTTGAGTCACCTGTGCCCCTCTTCAAGCACATTACTTCTGCGCTGTAGTAACTCTCACTAGCCTTGCCTGCCATCTACCCCCCCTCCCCCCCAAAAAATAAATAAAATAACCTTACAGGGAACCTCCTCACCCATCCCCTCTTTGATGTTAGAGTGTTTTTGATTGGTATCATTTTCCTCTATCTGCAATTTTCCAGCGTCCCTCTGTGTTCGCGTGCCACCAAGTCCTTAAAGCCCTGCCTTTATTTTTCCTCCTTTTCTTCTCGTTTCCTTTTAGCGTTGCCGTCTCTATTTTCCCTCCCTTTGATCTGGCTCAATCCGGTTAAGAGCAGCAGCGTGGAGTCTCTCCTCTGCTTTACGCCTGCTATCTAAGTCCTTAAGGTGCTGGGCCACTGTCTCTCTGTCACCTAATGTCGGAGCCCAAGGCAGAGCTCCACTGGTGCATCAAGTTCTGATGTGGCGGAGATACGAGACGGGGGTTCAAAAGGTGGAGCGGTGCATTTTGCACGGGCTGCAGAGGATCGAGGGTGGGGTTTTATTGACCCCATGGAGCGCAGAGTTTCACTACTTTGGAAGGAAGGAAATCACCTGTCCTCCCTGCAACCTGCTGGTCTTCTGTGTCGTAAACACAAATGATGAAAATGGGTTGATAAAGAGGGAGAGGGAGCAGTAAGCAGCCTCAGTAATGGAGTATATTCCCAGAGTGCACAGTATTGGCTGGGTACTAAAGAGTGTGCCAGCCATAGAGACTAGCACCTCTAGTCTAGTTGCCCACTGGGACTGCTACACTGAGGCCAGGCCCCAGACTGGAGCACATTGTATGAGAATAGGCTTTGATTCAGGTGCTTAGAGCAAAAAAGGCTGTATGCGTTATACGTCTCTTGTTTTCCTATTATGGGCCGTGTAAGTCAACGTATACATTTCCTATTAAGAAAAACCCTCGAGGTCATATAATGGCCTTTGTGCAAATTTGCTTACAGTGCATTATACATCTTTTGTGCAACATATTGCTTTGGCTATTGCACCTCATGGACTCCAGTATGTTTGAGCTCATAGCAGCTACGGCACACAACGCCCTTGGTTGTAGAGTGCACTGACTCAACATTAACCCTATGACATATAGGCTGTATGAAGCTAATAAAATGCGGTAGGTCGCAGTATCCATGCACCTTTTTGCTCAACCAGCCTCAGTTTGTATGCAGTGTGCATTTCTATCTCCAGTGCTTTCATGTCCACAGCGTTGTGCAACAGTAAAATAATCCGTGTGAAACAATGCACTGTATATAGTTTTTACATTTATGATTTTTAGTACTAGAGTTAATTGAGTTTCTCGAGTAATCGTTTCAGCCCTATTTCCAACCTTGTCAATGACTTGACTATTTTAAATTTTCTTTCTTTCTTATTTGGTTGATAAAAATTAGTTTTCATTGAAAACAAGTTTTTTCGAGTAATTCTGCAGATGTCTTCACATGTTCAGACTGAAGTGTTGAGAATGTTATGGTATGGTGTTGCTTTGTATTGAGTATTGTGTGGTGTATCTCAACACATACACCAGACTCCGGAAAAGACACTTTTGCAGGTGGAATGCGTTCCATCGGGTATTTGTGCTTTTCACTTGTCTCCAAACCCCTTGAAGTGCCATTTTGCCTTTCTTAGAATAACTGGCATTATCTCTTGCAGTTACGGCATTAATGGAACCCAGTCAAGTAGGAAAAACAACTGCCCTAATTAAGATCAAATTGCTTTTGCCTCTGAACTGTGCTTGTAATCAGTGTGTGATTTGGCAGAAGAGGCAGTCCTTCACAGTGGAGTACATGGAACAGATAAGGACGGTTTTCACGTTTATTGCCTTTCCCCCTCCTCACTTCTGCTGTGATCATCTCCTCACAAGATTGACTGGATCAGGTCCAACACTGATGTTACACTTGGCTTTTGACACGCAGGGAACACACATATCTACACACACACACACACAGTCAACTGGGTGTGTGTACTCAGATACCCTCAGCACAATATGACAGACTTCAGTTCTAATTGATGCGTGCAAAACACATGCAGTCCCCTGGTCTGCCCCACCTAAAAGAGGGCATTGTAAGCGTCAATAGAAAGACAAACAGGCTCCACTCTGTACGTTCTCCCTCCCAGCTTTCTGCTGAAGGTTAATTCGAGGAAGGAGAGGAATGTTCCACAAAGCTGATGACTTGTCAGATTGATCTGCCCTTCAAGGAGCCTAATGTCTTGTCTGCCTCCCTCCCTCTTCATTTGATCTGTGGGGGGACAGCACAGCATGCCTTTTTAAAGACACGCAAGATGCCATTTTCCACACTGTCATCAATCGACGCCACTACTACTTCAGCATCATGTATGCATAAAGACTATGGATTGTTAATGTATTCACCTCGTCTCGCCTATCACACTAGTTCATCCCCTGCTGATTCTGGAACGCGGGCGTATGCATGTGCACACACACACGCACGCACGCTCATCCCATGGGCATGTCTGATTGAGCAGTCTCCCGTCTGCCATTCCTCATCTGTGGGAAATCAATCGGGGATCTGGGATTGGAGCTGGGGCTAATTGAGCTCTCCTCTCACCCTTCTCTTATTGCTGCTAGGAGCGTTTTGTCATTACAGCACCTGGTTCACACCGAGGGGCCAGGGGAACCAGTCGGCGATCAGATAGGGCTTGTGGATGCCATGGGGAGGGTGTGTGTGTGTGTGACCTTGTGAAGTAGAATACTAGCGTGGGTTTGAAAAGCTGCATTTATTCACTTGTACCTTTTTTGTTGAGGAGCCGCTTGGAGGATCTCTCCCCATGCCTAATCATTGTGAACATTGAAATGCCTGTCCAGTTATTGCGGCTCTTGAAAGTTGTGATAACCGCTGAGTAAATCACTGTGGGCGTCTTTGCTGCTGGGCAACAAAGACGCTCTACTCTTCAGCTCCGTAATGTGTTACTGATGCAGTTCTCGCGCAGGTAAGCTATCATTATATTTAACTGTTATACTATTAGTCTTGGCAGTACCTGCCAGCCATGGCATGAGAACTGTAGTCCCATTGTTGCCAGTTTGCACATGGTTTGAACATGGATCAGTAACCCATGGCAATGCCTGGCCGGCTGAGCCTTGGCACACTCCCAATAGCCTTTTCTACCCTGCCTTTTCCCACTTGGCTTAATTTAGCGAATAGAGATTCCCTCCATCCCAACCATCTGCCATTCATCCCTTCATCATTCAGCACTCTCCTGTCCCTTGCATCTGCTTGCATGTCCAAGGCCTTAATGTCACCACTGTCACAAACGACCCTGCCCTGTGCTGTGAAACATTGCTGCAATTGTGCCACTGTTAAACCGCGCTCATTTCACGCTCCCGTGGCAGTGATGCGTACACATGCTGAGGGCTTATGTGAGGCTACCCAAACACCCGGCTGATGAGATCATGTGCGCTCCGTGAGCTGCGGTCTGACACCACAGTGCCGTGCCCTCTGGTGTCCTCCAAAGCTATTTTGTAGTGACTCATCTTGGTCAAGCTTGCGCTACTGAAATGCAGGTTAATTGGGTGTCAGCAGTGTTGAATGTTGCTGGTAATTAGCAGGGGGCAGTTTTGAGGCCTAGCAATTTTCCCAGAACCCAGAAAAACATGGTTTTATGTATTTATTTATTTATTTTAGTTGGTGAGCTAGTGTGCATCTCATTAGATGCTAAATTAATCATCCTGAGGCACATGGTTCTCAAAAGAGCAATTGAAAACATTGTTCAAAAGAAGAGACTGCTTTTCCTTGCATCTACAGATGAAGGCAAGCGCAAATACGATTTACCAGACATTGTCAATAACACTTGGGATTAGCTTGCATTAACATTAGTTTGTCTTGAGTAACGTGTTCCTGTGGTAAATATGTGGATCTACAATATGGGTCTTCCTTCCCACGCTAACATCCACTGCTGAACCCAATCAAATTTTTGCCCACTAGGTCCAAGAAGCATTGGGCGAGGGACAACCTTCAGACCACTGCATTGCCATATTTGTAACACGCTTAAACATATTTGTCTATTCATTTTTACTTTTTGATTGGAACATTGGTCTTTTTTCGATGCAGGCTCAATGCAGGCTTGATGCCAAATGGTAAAGATTTCTACCTAATTTTGTGTTTGTTACATGATCTACCAAAACTTAGTATCAACATGATGGCTGCATCTCTTACTTGTTCTGTACACAGCTTGAGGTGTTTGTTGCGGTGGATGGCCATGCCGGCAGCGGTACAAAGAGAGATTATTGTCAGTGTAATTGGCTTTTCCAGGCCTGATTTGATACGAGGCTCTTGTCTGATCCACACACCTCTTTACAGAGCGAAATGGAAAGACAATGAGGTTCACATGAAACAGTTGCCTCATCACATCCCTAGAGAAATCGCCCCTCGTCTCATTACCGTGCTTAGGATCAGGGTATAAAGCATTGGCGCTGTGTCAAAGCAATCCATATACACACAGAAATTGTTGTTACATGTGTTTTGAAAAAATTAAGTAAATGGTAGAAAAATTTGTCTGGTATTAAAATAAATGTTTGAAGGAAAATAGGTGCTTGGCAGTGGATATTCAGTAAATCTTCCATTCTTCCAATCTTCAACTTCCATTTAGCCATTGTGCGCTCTGATTGGTCCAAATGTCACATGATGGATTCAAACTGGCCAACTGACTGGGGCAGTTTCACCTGGAAGGCAAACTTAAATTTTTTTTTATCCTATAAAGATTAGCAGGTTAATTCCCATTAGAACCACAAACAATAATAGGCCCATCTTTATTTTGTTCTAATTTTAATGTCCTGAGATCAGCAGGTTCATGACCTTGGTGCTTTTCCGCTGGCTACCATTGGCATTGTGGTTTAGCAGGAAAAATTTACAGAATTATTACAGTATCATGTGTATACACCTTCAACGTATCAAATAATCAAAGTGTATGGTGGCTGACTAGCATTTGACTTACCAATGCCATCTGGAACCCGGTGTCCTTCCCAGACTGGCTTGCCTGACTGCCGCTATGGAGTCTGCCGTCTGCATCAAATGACATAATCTCCTAGTATATCTGCTTGCAACTCCTCTAGCATGAAAGTAGTATTAAGATGGAACAAATGGGGGCAAAGTGTTGAGTGTTGCAAATGGGGGCAAAAACACAATTAAGATTAAGGGACCAGATGAATGTGTCAGATTTTTGTTTATAGAGCTTTGTTTACTGTTTGTTTTTGGATTCAGCTTCATTAATCCCTGAGGGAGAATTCAGCAAATTACGTTAAATTAACCCTCTGCAAATTAAATTAAATCTTAATTCATAAACAAACCGAATCACAGAAGACGTTTGAAATCAATTTCAAATATGAGAAGGAACAGAGTGATATTTTAATACCACAAACACAGCTAGACAGAGCCTTGGTCTCACTCTTGGTATAACTTCCTAGCATTAGAATCTTGCCTTGAGAATCAGTTTTTTACTATCTATACCCTTCCGTTATTATTTTTTAGCTGCAACAAAGTCAGGTCACAGTGACCAGTTTATTTAGCATGTTATGGATGAGTAAAATCTGGTGTAAACTAGATTTAACTCATCCCTTAGTCTAATAGATATTGGATTGGTAGTAAACACGGGCATAGTGAAATTGTTCATTTTTCTTGGAGACCCACTTTCTGCTCTTACAGGCACAAAAGAAGGATGCACATGCTGTAGTACTTCTGTACCTATATAAATATATTGTTTTATATGGCACTTAAAATGTAAATTGGCTTCAGTTTATGCATTTTTAGCACCAATGTACCAATAATTCTGTCGCACAACTGCTGCATATCTGTAAGAACGAAAACTTTTGTACTGTCTATGATATATAATCCATGCTCTGCTATAGCAGAGGTGAAGTAGATTACTCTACGTTGTGTTTGTAATTGGCAGACACAAAGTCTCTAAAAGGCAAGTTGACATAGACACCATCGTGCAAATATTATTTCTGTTTAATATATAATTATATTTAATCAGCAATGAACAGTGAAATGGCACATTTAGTTAATTTACATTTTGGCACACCTTTAAAATGGGCAGTGTATTTGATCAAGCTGTTGAGCAGCTTTATTGTTACTGATGTTACAGCTTGTGTAGTCTTTCATAGGGTAATATTTACCAGAATCGAACGGGATTATTCAACTGGAGCACAAGATATCAATGTGTACAATACACTAACATTTAAATGATGCTTTGCCTTGAAATCAAAGAACAGCCTTTGAGCAACAAAGGGCATCATTGGAAGATCGTAAGTTTCTCCCAGAAAGTGAGGTCTTGTTGATGACCGCCTGCAATGCCTAATTGGCAATGTAGTCAAGCGATGTGCGCTCAATGTTGCTGTATTTTGGTTTAAATTGCTCCTTGTTTTTGTGGATGTCTCCACTTCTGCCAAGAAAGCTGCTGGCAGACCCAGTGTCACAGTTGAGAGTAAAATTAGTCTTTGATGCTTGCAGAGGCTGCAACACATTTGGCCGTGCCAAGCCTATTTTGATTCAGACCTCTCAATGGACTGGACCTCTACAAAGTTGGATATGCAAATGAGTTGGAGAGGCAAGCGATCAGTAAACCAGCCAGCGAAAACGTTTACAGTTCCATTAGCTCTGTATATTTCTTGTTTCTCTGTCGACCCAATATTCAGTCTATTTGAATTCTGTAGTATTTCTCTGTTCCCCCTTTCATTCTTATTCGATACCATACCCCGGTACTTTAAGAATGACCGTGTTTTAACAAGAGTCGTATTTCCTGTGTGTGTGTATAGGCAGTGCTCTGCTTCCACTCTCTACAGGTGTGCCTGCCGTGCCTCCCTGTGGGCGTGTCGTTTCTTTCTCATGCATGCTGCAGCTTTGATGTGATGTGACAAAACGAGAGGCATTACGAGAGCCACCACGGCTTGTAGAAAAATCAGACGCAAGAAGCGAAATATTGAAATATTTTGCTTACATCGCCGACAGTGAGGGCAAGCCTACAGAGACCACAAGGTCAGTCTGTACTTAGCTAAGCACCTTGCCGACAGACATGCGGAGCTGTATAAAGAACGAAAAGACCGACAGGTTAGCGAATGTGATAGATAACATAATTACATCATTCCTAAGCCCATGCCCTCCAATACAAGTCATACAACATCACCATCGGAGTTTGACGAGGCAATTAAGGTAAATTATAACTGTTTATTTTTGGCTTTATCTTATTTGCGAATTTACCAATGTGGTAACATCTCTATGCAAATGCAATGTTCACACTGGCAACGTTAACCATAACTTTCAAGCTGCTAAAAATTATGCAGATCACCAACACCAATTTTGCAATCCAAGTGTGGCCTCTGCTACACTGAAGCAGCCAACTTACAATGAAAAAAAGTTTCAATTGAAAATAAGACTAAAACATTGTCAAATTACCTTCTTTTTTAAAAACAAAATCAGTATCGTTTCAGTATAGAGTACCGTGATACTTTGTATCGAAATACAAATTTTGGTATCGTGACAACATGAGAAGGGAACCACACTTAGGTACTCACTGACCACTGGTACCATGGGATGGGATCTCCCTACCAGCTCTTTCTTGAAGGGGCCCAGAATGGGACCTGACTCCCAACACCCGCTAGCAGTGCTCAATTTGTAAATGAAGAGGTCCCTGGCTGAGCAGTGACTAATCTAAAGACTGCATTGCGACATAGTGGTCCCTCGGGTGGCTGGGCGAAGAGAGTGTTAGGATTGTAGTCTGAAAGGACTACATGTCTCCCATTGAGGAGATTCACTACGAGGCTTATAAAAAAATAAATAAGATAGTTGTTCATCTGGCTGACCTCTCCAGGTAGATGTACAGTATGTAGAACAGTCATGTTGTCATAATGATTAGCCACTCCATGTGAGTTAATAATAAGTAACAATTTGTGTGATGCAAAGTTTAATGTTACACCATGACGAATTGTTCTCACTCCATGTTTCTAATTAGGGGCCACACTGCATCCTCTCAACAGCTGAACCCATATAAGCAGTGAGGGCCGGAATGGCGGGAGATAAGGACAGAGGGAATGTTTACAGAGGGAAATGAGAGAGGGTAAAGGGCCAATCTAAAAAGGGATACAAGTTGCATTGAGTTGTTTAAAAGTGGAAAATGATCACGTGCAGAGGGATGTTGGTTCTGTTGGGGGGGGTCTAGCAGTGATTACACTGTCCATCAGCCTACAGGACGGCCTGCGTCAACCCTTAGGATTGATGTTTGACAGAATAATTAGAAAACTGTCTCTGTAATCACTGGAGCTCATCTCTGTGCAGAGCGCTTCCATTCGCTTACTGGCACACAAGTGAACACACGCACACGCCCTAGTCCCAGCCATCCATGGCTGAGTGGTATATGGGACGGAGGGTTGACAGAGTGTTAAGGTGGGAGTGAGCCTGTTTACTCTCATGGAACTGAGAGGGTTTATCTCCGGAGATGGGTATGGGGGCAAGTGGGGCGCTTCACTCACAGAGTGAATAGGATGCTGGGTGAGGTACAGTAGGGTTTATGGACTGGAAGAAATGAAAAGGGGGAGTTTTACTACTGCACTTGCCTGAACGGGTGAGCGATACGAAAGAACATTGGCCATTTTTGACTCTTGACAGTTGTTCTAGTTCTGTGTGTTTGTGCCAAGCGGCAACCTCCTGTGCTTAAAAATGAGACCAATACAGAAGTGCCAAAACTTGCAGTTCATCGAATGGCCACTTGAGGCTGGCTCCAAAAGCGAGTCAATCCCCATGTTAAAAT
>JAODLI010049666.1:0-16653 GCA_027575585.1 Percopsis omiscomaycus | reverse complement strand
TCTCCCCAATCAGCCCTGGTGTATTTAGTCCCTGTTCTCCCCAATCAGCCCTGGTGTATTTAGTCTCTGTTCTCCCCTGTCTCAGTGTGGGGTTGTTTGCTGTTGTCTATGTCAATGTAGTGTCCATGCCCTGCCCTGCCCTGCCCTGCCCTGCCCTGCCCCCTTGTTCGTAAGTTTTGTTTGAGGACTATTTTCAGTTTCTTGGATTTTCCCCTAGCTGTTGGCCTTGTATTTTAGTTTTGGACTGTTTTTCCTTTGTACCCTGTTTTTGTGTTATTAAAACTCCCAAGACCACTGCCTGCCTCCTCACCTGTGTCTGCGCTTGGGTCGTGTTTTACACTCGTCGTGACAATTACTTAAACATTATACATTAAAGCATAACTTTAAGCTGTTCATTACATGGGTTATTATTAGACCTTGTATTATTGTTGTTTTTTTCACCTATAGAAAAATAGGTTAAAGTTTGCTGTTCATCACACCATAGTATTTCAGTTAGACCACAGGCTATGCATAAGCATTCATCATAAACTGACACAGGACATGATGCATGCTAGCCCTATGCCTGTTACACCAGCTTTTACATGTACTGTATGTGCACGCATGTGAGCGACAGCTGCACTGATTAACACTGTGGATACACACTAGACAGTCAATATATTAATCCTCCTCCCCCACACTTCATTGTGATATGCACCCATGTCCAGAAAAACTAAAACCGGCCGTACAGTACACATAATCCTATCTAATGCAAAAGCATAGCACACAATCCAAAAAATAAATTCAATTATTTGCTATAAATTAATATGGTTCACTGCCAAAAGTATATGCCAAATTGCATAGGTTGTCTGACCCTAACAGGTGCAAAAAGACAGACATAGGGGCTATAATCAAGCGTTCTCTGGACATGCCCACACAGCCCTGAGAAGAGGTCTAAATCTGCCACATTAACTCAAAACAAAAAGTATCTATCTTAGCTTTGTGAATTATGCTTGCATCATAATAAAATAATGGCATTGGATGACATTGTCTACTGTTGTGCACCCGATACAGATTTTGGCTACTCAGGCAACAGGCATGCACCGGCATCAAGCAGTCAATATTTATTCAGCTGTTGTATTCTTGGTCTAGTGACATGGGTGGTCTGTCACTATGCACCATGCTTGCATATGAAGGTCATTCCAATTTTTAATGTGCAAGAACCTGTGCCAAAATGTGTCAAATTATGGAAAGTTAGCAGTTAGCAAATCATTTATTAAAATACATCTACAGTATGTTATATTAAAAGAAAAATGTCAACCTGCATGTTTCATGTATACAACACGCTATTGAGGTATTAATTACCCATATTTGAATATTTCAAAACCTAATTTGTTTCCTAGACTATATGCAGAACTATAAAATACTACCAATGGTGAGAACAGTGATCATAGATGAAGGCTATCTACACTACTAAATCAAAGGTACGCTCCTTAATTGCATTATAGTGCCCCTAAAGTAAATATTAAAGCAAATTGTCTTTCTAACCATTTATGTTAGAAAGACAAAACACACGAAAGTGCACATTGCGGTACGGGGAAGGGTAGAGAAGAGTACATGCACTCTATGATTTTCAAACCATGCTGGTTTCAACCACTAGGATAATTCTAGACACAAGTCACGGATGGTACTTTAAAAAGAAAAATCATACAGTATGTGTCAGTTTGTTAGAAGTTTATTCACTATGACCTCTATAATGCTTTCTGTGGTTTCAAATTGAAAGTGACAGGTTCTTGCACATTAGGCATCAGATGTACCATGATTATATTGCCCTGTCTTTGTATTTTGTGGCATTAGAAGCTGTAACAGATGGCAATACACTGTTCATATATTAAAGCAGCCATAGCACATGTTAAATGCAGACTTGGTTCAGGGTTAGATATTAGGTGTGCGTATTCAAGCCTGGCATCCGGTCTTATGAGCAGGACATGCTTGGAGGAAAAGGAAATGAGGAAATAAAAAAGAAACAGCAGGAGGCAGAGTTGGGGTAGGAAGTGTGTGTGGTGGTGATGGGGTGGGGTGGGGTCTGGAGAAGCTGCAGGGAGAGGGGGGAACGTGTCGTTCTACTTACATTTGCAGCCATTGTCCCATAAATAGCTGGACAGACACTCCCGACATTTAGGCCCTGTCGTGCCCTCCTTACATTTACAAAATCCTGTGTCATTACAGCGATCACTGACTGAGCCAAAGGGATTACAATTACAGTCTGAAAAAACAAGACACACACATACACACACACACTAGAAACAGGCCTGCAGTACTTTGGCTTTGCAGAGCATTCATTGAAAGCATGAACCAAACCCTCAATCAATAAAAAGCTCTGTTGTAAAAGCCGCTGTGTATCGTTAACTGGCAAAATCCTTGAAATATGCTGCTCAAAAGCTTAAAAAGCTACTATTTCAAATGTAATGGAGATATAATGGGAAAGGGTATGAATGAAGATACTTTATACACTGAAGGTATATGAACTGAGCAAACAAGAAAAGCTTAATCAGTATTTTCAAGTTAAGACAGACATGGTTAACATGTCAATCCCTGTATTGTTTTTAACATTTGATTATCATTCAGAAGAGACAGAGGTTGTTGGCGATAACAGACAGGAAGGAATGAAGATATTAAATGAGAGGAATAAGTGACAGTATCAGCAAGGGATTAATGAAAAAGCAAAGACAGACATATTGAAGTTACCGAAAATAGTTTTAATATGATAAGAATGGAAGAAATATGAAGCAAATTTAACATGGTTGTAATACTGTATGCTCTTTTTGTCTCCAGCCTTTAGAATGCCATGCTTGAAACTACAGTTTAGGAAAAGACAAGAGGAAAAGAAAGGTACTACCAAAGTGGTGGATGCTCAATCGACTTAATTATGTGATTAAAAAGGCCTTGCGACATTAATTCCCTAAAATAAATCTATGAGTCCATATAAATGTTTAGGAATTTCTGAAAACCTCATAAACACATGTAAAATAAACAGCAACATTTTATGGAAAAGGCAGAGTGATAACCTACCTAAAATAAACGTGGGGATTGGGCAATATAACCACAACTACAATGTAACCAAGCGTCAAGACATTGGCCACTCAGCTGAACTATAATCAACTGACCTTCTAGTCAAAATGATCCCTGATTTGACAGGCCTGAGTGTGTGATGACATTGCACCTTCTGTGGGGGCGTGGGGGGGCGGGGATTGGGGGTCAGTCAGAGAAAGAAGGATGATCGCAAGTTTAGCCAAAGCTAACACCTCTGTGACTCTAATGTCTTGTGATGTGTTTCAGCTGCTGTCCCTGAGGCCATGCCTTGTATATGACATATGCACTCGGGTGGCACTTGACTACTGCTATGACTTCTATGCGACGTTTCTCTCGGAGCTTGTCACACTTTCCCCCTCCGGGCTCCCCTACGCACCTGGCAGTGAGCACACTTCACTCTCTCGCGCAACACTCCGGCTTCAGGAACCGAATGGATATAATACCTAAAAAACTGAACTGTGATGCACAGATGACATAGAGTAGGGATGTCTATTGGCAAATTATTATTATTATTGTTCTTAGTTTTCTAAAGCTCTAAAGCTCTAAAGAACATTCATAGTGCAGATGAAGATGTTTAAAACAATATCAAGTTAGGCAGCATAGACATTAAAAGCTACATGCTCGTCTAAAACAACATGGAATCGAATGTACCGTAAAAACCCCAAAATTGGTATGGAAATAATCATACCAATCATAGTGTATTGATCAACAGGATCGTCATGTAAAGCTATGTAGTGCGTGCCATTTTCAAAGCTAGCATTAGTTTTACATCATGGGTCGTCAAGTACTGGAACTGGTTTCGTTTGCAAAATTAAAGCAGACAAACGATATGAAGCACAGTGAAAAACATGGTGTCAGAAACACAGTGATGGGATGATGTGGTGAAAAACCAGATGCATGTAAGATGGCGTCAAAACACAAGGTGATAACTGTGTGCGTTTGTGTATAGATAGTGTTTGTGTCATAAAATCTTGGTACTGATAACAGTTAAAGAAGTAAAACTAACCTATGCACACATTTTCATCATCCAGCTCTGCGGAAGTATTGCGGAAGTAGCCCAGCTTGCACAGCTGACAGTGCTGCCCCCTAGTGTTGTGCTTACAGCTGACACAAATGACGGTGTTTAGCAGTTCGATGTAGCTGCAACGGTTGGAGTGCCGAAAGCATTCGCAGTCTTGCAAAACAGGGGAGGCGGGAGGAAAGAAATGAAAAGAATGAGAGAGAGAGAGAGAGAGAGAGAGAGAGAGAGAGAGAAGAGACGCAGAGAAGGAGAAACGCAACAGTTTTTGTCTGAGTCGCTGCGGTGTTGGCGATACGGCGGCGTTCGTAGCGGAATGTTAGCGAGACATCACAGCATGCAATGGAGTGTGGCAGAGAATGATGTAGGGTCCATGGGGGGAACTGGACGAGATGGAGGATAATTCATGAACCGTCTGGAATGAGTACAGACGGTTAGATACAGTACAACATCACATTTAGTAAATAAAGCAGTGAGCATCAAGACAGGCCACAGACACACTATAGCAGATGATGACAAAAGTGGTCAGAAATGACAGCGAAGGGAGTGATGATGGCAGGGGGATTTTTATTCGATTTTTTTTTATCAACCCCAGATTCCTTGTGGGGTAGTTTGGAAACCGGTTTATTGCTCAGGTCTTATGGGTAATCCTAGTTTTAAGTAAGAGAAACGTTAATAATCCTGTTAGACTCCACAACCCTCTGAGACGCAAATAGAATGGAGTGGATAAGATAGGAAGACCTTTTGCCAAAGTCACACATCATGCTGTAACTCTCATTGGCAGTCTTGTCCTAAGGGGGTATCACCTTGAGTGACACCTGGCCGACCCAGGCTCATTTCCCCCCAAAGTGAGTATCAATCTCTGTCGCTGAAACTGTCATTCAAAACTGGACCAGATGTGCCCTTTAAGCCTAACAGACAGACGTTCGGACCGTCCACCCACAGAGATGGGGCCAGTGGGGGCTTTTGTCCAAGAGATGGCCGTTATTAAAGGTCTGTATTGAGGTCAGGTCTCGCTGTTCAGTCACTAACAGCCAGACAACTCTTCAAAATGAAATAGCAGCAGTTGCCCAGTTTACCATAGCCTATAGTGGCGGCTGTTAAAGTGTAAGCGAAGTTAGTGTCTGCATCAGCTGCCCAGCTCTCCCAAAGACATAGGCTACTCTCAGAAGACAAATAATCTCTCCATTCCGGAAATAGGCTAAGGTCATAAATCATTGAGTCCTCTGAAAAAGTTTCCTCAAGAATAGTTGTAGCCAGCAACACTGCGGTGGATGCCAACACGGATTATTTTTGCACTGCACTCCATAATTTTTTTTAGATTGTTCAGAACGGATATCGTATAAACAAATAGCTATAGTATAAACAAATAGCTTAAACTGTTTAATTTGACTCATATATTGCAAGCTATCAATCCCAGGTGAGAGTTGAGAGACTTGGATACAAAGAGCTCTTTGGACAATCATAACTGACATGGGCATTGAATAGGATTGGCTGGTGGTGAGTCAGGAAAACTGCACAAACACAGTTCATATCCTGTTCATAAAGAAAGGTTCCGCGGGTCACATAAGTTACTATATAAATAAAAATAATAATAAATTAAAATAACATGGTATTGCCATTAAAACAAGGAATGTAATGTCAGAATTGAGAGTACTGAACATACCACATAATCAAACTTTTGACAATAAATAAGCATATATAGTGATGATTAAATGTGGTGTTTGAAAACAAATGCCTGTATGTGCAGTGCCTGCGCATCATATAACATCTGCAACACGGATTAAACTGAGATTAGCGTGACATCCATCTGCATGAAACTGCTGAGAAATCACCATCTCTGTTGCTGTGAATAAGATTCGCTGAAAGCTCCGCACCTAATTCAAATTGAGTGGGATGCCATGAACGGTGTCCGTGTGTGCATGTACAGTGAATGCAATGACTGCTTAATAGGATAATGGGTTGCATCATGTTGCAACGCAAGAGTCCTCCGAGTACACAAAGACTTCAAATTCTCCGCTAAAGTTGCCAAAAGCATTTATCACAAACCAGAGATGTGAGCACAAAAGTATATGCTTGTTTGTTGTTCGTTAGGGGAAACCCAGGACTGGGTTTGGGGGAGAAAACTATTACCAAAGTCTACCAAAAAATGTCTCGTATTCTTATCTACCATAGAGTCAATTTGAGCAGACCTTACCAACAGTTTGAGGCGTGTGTATCTGTGAAAAGATAGGATTGTTGCATAATCGTGGTTGCCTACCTTCTTTTCGGTTTGCGACACCTAGAGACGACACATTCGGCCGAACTGCATGCAATTGAAAGAAACCAGGAGTTATTCATGTGTGCTGGGCTGATGGATATCTGGATGCACCACACAGAGAGTCTACAGAGGGACTCCATGGACACAAGACCACTGGAAGCACGGACATGTCCACGGTTTCCAAATCACTAGCTCAGGGAACAGGCTATGATTGCGGGGGAGGGGCAGGCCTAATGGGCCTGAAACGTTGTATGTAATTGTGCGACTTCTATGGGCTGGTCACCTACTGTCATTTCAACAGCAATGGAAAGTGGAAGGACTTCAACATTAGGAAATTATAACATCTTATACTTGAATTTCTCTCTTAAAGGTGGCAGGTTTATCATTTATGCAAGCGGTTTAGAAAACTAAGACGTTCGGGGGCATTTTGTTTAATTCATCACATTGATTTGTTAATCAATAACTAATTACAGTGTATTTCTGCTTGAGGAATGACAATGAATAAATAATGGCATGCATTGGGACTTACAATGAAGGGCCAGTGTGTGTAGCATAACCTCAGAATTACATACAAGTCGGTATTTCCGTATCAGGGAAATACTGTATGGTTGGAAATGGAGGGGACTGGTGTCAAGCAAAAGGCAAGGAATATGGTTTTACGTTTCTCCAGCATGCCCCTTATCTGGATCTTGGTTTCATTATCAGTTAGTCGCCGTGTGTGTCCTTGCGGTATTGACACTTCTGAATGGTAAAGTCTTGGGTGAATAATCTCCAGTAGTTTTTAGGTAACGGCCTATAACCATATTGGAATGAGTGTTATTTGTAATTCTAATTGATGTATGCTGTCTACACATTTTGTTAGTCACAAAGGGGAATGTGATTTTCCAGCTACTGTACAATAGCTTCAAGCTATGTATGCCTCTCTGACTCAATGACTCTCAAATGCTTGTAACAATAATCATCATATCACTTAAACAAATTTGAATGGTAATTCAGTAGTAATTTCAGTTAACAACTAAGTGAATTCTGTGTTTGTCTCAATTCAAGCGTGTAGTCATTTCTCTATAGTGGTATAGATAAATTACTGTTCTATTGCTGTAAAAATATAAATGGAAGGGAAATTACACTCCATGTCACCTCATGTAAACCTCAAATATTTTTGATGTCTTTCATGAAACCAAACAAGTTTATTAAATAAAATATGTCTTGACATTAATGTTCTGGCTTGTATTTAGAGCAGAGAAAATAAAGAAAATATGAGCAACAATAGAAAATGTGCATTATTAAATCAAAAATTAAATGAATATGAACAAGATGTTAAAATAAGCATCTTTTAAATTATAATTATTTTACTGGGTTTAAATACTACACTGTGCATCTGTGTTGGATTACTTATTTTTGCTATAGGCAAAATCCAGGTAAGGCGATCTAAACGAGTACTGACAGATTTTAATCAATGCCATACCCATAATGAAAAGCAATCTTGCAGAGCCAGAATTGTTTTTTTAAATATTAATTTCCTTTTAATGGTCTGCATTAGGCAATTCGGCTTGGTTTAATAAACTTGAAATAGAATTGAGAAAAGTCAATAAGGAATTCAATTACCTTCAAACAACAGCTTGAAAAGTGCAGCACTTTAATTCTTCTTGTTTGTGTTTTCATCTAGTTAGACTTGGACATGTTCAAGGACATCCAAACAGTTTTTTTGTCCTTTAAAGATACATACATACATACATACATTGGCCCCATTATCTTTTATGTGGTTACCAAAAGTGCGGGCTGTTTAGGGTTTCGGGAATTGCTGTGGGAAGCTGCCGATAGAATCGGCAGACAGCTACAGCTGTAGCTAATCCGGAGAGCTGTGAATCCCTGCAGACCAATCTGGATTTGGGAGTGCAGTGTGTCCTTTCAGTGATACCCCCCCCCTAACACACAAACACATACACACACTCCTCCCACACTCACACACAGGTGCGTAAAGTCTCTCAAAAGAAGAGGACAGCCATTTTGGAAATGGTCTGCCTGATGTCTGGGTTGGTTGGTGGGGGGTTGTGTGGGAGACTGATGTGCAGCATATGTAAAATAATGGATGCACGGCATGCAACAACACTGAGGTCCGCGCAGGCCATGCAAGTGGGTGGAGCAGACATCGAAGAGGATCCGAGGTGGTGAGGGTGGGCGGGATGCGTTCCCCGTGTCCCCTTGGCTACATGCTCATTTCTGCTCGGCTTCAAGTGAAATTCCTACATTTCACATTTGACTTTTTGTGAAATGCAAAACGTGCCTTCTCTAAAATCTAAACTGTGATTGTTTACAGTCATTTTCAAATGAAATATTTGTAAACACGCAGCTATGGTTCGAATTTTGTGCCTTTTTTTGTCCCCATTTGGCCCAATTATCCTACAGCTATTTGCCGAAATATTATATTCATATTCAATACACTGAAATGTCCCTTGCCGAAACCCTTCAGGATTCGGCCCTGATGTCTGGGAGGAAAGGGAGGATGAATCTGCTGATGTCTCGCCCTAGCTAGCTAGCACAGAGGGTACTCACTTAGACCGAGGGACAGCCATGGAGAATCGAGCCGGACTGTGAATACATTTCGACTTGTTGGGTGCAGTCGCACGGCTCCTGTATCACACCGCCTTCCAAGCAGCGGTAACGTGAGACATGGCACCTCACCTCTATTCCTCCTCCTCCTCATCCTCCTCTTCCTCGTCCTGTGGGGCTACTGGCTGACAAAGATAATATGGCCCCGGCGCATGTGGCTTATATTAAAATGACCTCCTGTGACATTATGCAGCCAGAGAGGTCTTGGCACTTTAATATAGTCTAGATGCCATTTATTTATAATGCATGGAGGAGACAAAAAAACCCAGTGGCATTTAGTATGCAGAGCTGGGCGAGAATTATCTGGCCGCGTCTGGCTAAGGTAAATTAATATGCCCTGCGTTATGACAATACAGCCCTTGGTTATTGCTTATATGGCTGTTAAGTCAACACTTGATGAGCGATTCTCACAATAAAATGATTGGAATCAGAAATGAACATTTAGCGACAAGCGGACATTGGGGAACTGCGGGTGGGGGCAGGTGTGGCGAAGCGCGGAGCAAAGCGTCGAGAGTTCTTATAGTGTGGCTCCTTTTGAAATATTTTTACTTACTAACTGGACCAATGCTATTAGGAATACCTGCAGGAGAGAAAGAGAAATAGAGAAATGTCGATGTCAGGGGAAGAAAATAGAATCGACATATGAACATAAATAACATTACTATACATTTGCGAGAATTAAAAGAAAAATTATAATGCATTGTTATTGCTAATACTAACATTATTAGTAGTAAACCTAAAACATGCATGATTTTTCATAGAGGATGCTTTAAGGCTCCTTAATATCTTGGTCACACATGAAACATTCAATATCATCATAGAGGATGGACATGTCATAACTTGCTATCTTTCTGTCGCTCTATTAGCCAATCCAATGTGCCAGACAGCTGCTGAGCACATAATACGTCCTGTCTCATCCCCATAGCGGCCAAATCTTTCCTATACCGGGATATTGGTTGGCGATGGATCTGAGGGGATTGAGTTGTACTATGCCTCTGGCTTCTTGCTCCCAATAATTTAATCTGAACAGACCAGCAACAATTTAGAACTTTTTCATATAAGCAATATCAGTTTAAATGCTATTTATCACTGGTGGAAGTAACAGTGATACCGCCTGCTACCTTTCATGAAACCCTTTCCATTGGCAGTTAAAAGTGCCAGAAAACCATGTCGTTTGATTTCAAACAGGTGTGGTTGGTCCACCAGAGAGGGAAGGCAGAACTAAACATTGACATTATCACTTACCATTTACTAACCTTAACATTAGGTAGAAAATTCAAGATGTTTATTAAACCTTTGACTATATATTTCTTAAATTAATAACTATAACAATTTGATTGTTTGTACCAGTACTGTAACTTGAGAATACATACATAAATCATTTGTATAGACCTATCTGCTCAATGATACTTGAAATTGAACTCACTTTGGTTAAAAGCAACTGCTAAATGACCTAATTGTAATTATATTTGCCCTTGTGCTTAAATTCAGCATTTTGATAACGTTGTTTTGGTTTGAAACTCAAAAACCACATGCCCCTCAGACACCTAAATGTTGACCGGAACATACTCCTCTCTACTCCTCCCCCATTCGCTCTCATAGGCTCATTCCGTTCTCTACGCTATTCCTTCACTCACCTGTACAATTGTTCTTCAAAAATAAACAATGAGCTAGGGTTCAGGGGGCACTATAACACATCTGCCCGTCTATACTGTAGCTGTCGTACTGTACATTCACATAAAAAATACCCCCCTTAAAAAAATGTAATTAAATTAAATAAAAGGGGGTGGATCTCTTTAAGAGGCAATTAATGGACTAATTTAGAGAGATAGAAGAGAAGAATAGAATCAAAAAATGTATTAGCGCTAAAACACTTTAAACAGTGTTGCTCAAAACTAACCAATGGTGTTTTACTGTAATCACACCAACAAATAGCTGTAAAAATACAGCCAATGTGTGTCAGTATACTACTGTTTCCCTTGAATACAGTATTTTAAAAGGGTATTTTAAATACAGTATTTAAATATAGGTGTATATTTTTTTTTCTTCAAAAATTGTTATTTTAATTAGTTAAAATAGTTTTCTATGTGTTTTTATTTACATTTTTTTTTTTTTTTTTTTAAAGAACAGAATACAAACTTGTCTTTGATCTCGTCTTAGAGAGCACATGGAGTGGTAAGTAAGAAAAGGACACTTAAATCATCAGTGAATATTTTACTATTTAAAGAATTATTAAGATTCATTTTAATTCTTTATTGATCATTGTATGTTGTTGAAATATCAGTAGTCATGGATGTATTATAACAACTAGCAGTGTATTGCCAACGTGGATGTATAATATTGTCAACATATTTTTGCTTTGGGGCATGCTTGACATGACATTGACGGTATTAATATAAATATCCCGTGGAATTACTGAACGGAACAGATCACAGGGAATAAAACAGAGGTGAGAATTATACCTTTTCTAAAACAGACACAGAGGAGGATGAACCAGAGGACACATAATTAACACTCCAACGACAGAATGTCCAAATCCAACGGGGAACCGGTCCCGAAAGATGTTTCAACAGGCCGTGGAAAACTACGGAGCTGACAGCAGAAATAAACAACCTCCCTGATCCAAAAGACAGAGGTGAGGCATTTCATAATACACCCACGATGGACCCCACGACACCCAAATCGTATAATGGCGACATCATAAAACTCTATGGTACCCAAAAGGACAACAACAATACGACAGTGTAAGCAAAAGCCTGAAACATGACCTGAATAATATGAGAGACTGTTGACATGCTTTGACAAACACAGCAACCTGGTAAAAACCAGCAGTGACAGTCTGTAACTCTGCATGGGAGGGAAATTACACACACTTCCCCATAAAGGCAGAAGTTTGTAACATCATGAAAAATGCCAGCTAGGGCTGGGGTGATATTGGTTCGCCAGAGGTAACTAAGCACACATGCTAAAGGGACAATGATGATAATGGGAAAAGAGGACAGCCTCTCAGAAAACTGCTGGAGACTGGCTATGTATTTACAGGCCGAGAACACAAGAGTGACGAGGAAGACCTGGATACCGCATGACGGCACAGGAAAGCAAGCAAACTCCCACCAAGGCCATTACTGTGAGCAACCAGGGCATTGGGCCAAAGAATGTCCACACTGCCAACGACAACATACTGGGCCGGGAGAATCCCACCAGCTGATGTGGCTGTCTGTCGCACAGGAGAAAACCAGCAATGACTAGAGGCCTCTCCGGGAACAACTCCCCGCAATGTAATACAGACACCACTCCTGAAAGGTTTGCCCCTCCACACACAAGGCTAAGGATTTGCCTACATTGACACTTAACATAAATGGAGAGTCTGTTGAATTCAATTACAATTACAATTTGGCATTTAGCAGACGCTTTTATCCAAAGCGACTTACACTTACATGGTGCTATTACATGGAGCAGGTAGGGGTTAGGCATCTTGCTCAAGAATGCTTACAGGTAGGCCAACTCTGGGGCTTGAACCCACAACCTTCTGGCTGGGAGTCCAACACCCAGAGCACTAGACTATCCTGCCCCCTGGATTCCTGGCGAACACAGGAGCGATCTACTGTATGGTCTGTTATGAAGACCACAAGGAATCGGCACTCAATGAAGACTGACATTTTTCACATCCCTATGAAAGTCACAGGAGGCAGGGTGATTATTATTATTTTTGGTTGTTTTAGAATGCCCACTGGCAATTTATATTTACAAAAAAAAGTCCTAAACATTTGTGGCATTATTTTCCATATGCCATACATGGGAACAAATTCATAATTGGCTAAGAACAGATTTTGGGGTTGTGTGCCACAATATATGTGCTAAAACTTATGGAAGGCTAGTGAGATATTGTCTGGTAGATTCAGCACATAATCTAGTGGGTTTCATGTAAAGGGACATCTGCAAAAAATATTCACAGCTAAATAGGGTTGTAAAAGTTGTTGAAGTTGAAAAGCGCACATTTGGCTGGATAGACGGGTGGATGCATATCAGCTGTTAGGAAAGCTGATGGCAGCTAGCTTGGTTAATGCCATCCTGATATGGATTGGCTCTGCTCTACATATCAGTCTAGGAATTTTCAACTGAAAACTGCGTGTCATGTGGGAAGTTCAGTTGGTGCTCACAGCCATTAAATGCCTGTGTTCGGGAAAATCATCCCCACGTGGGCTTTGTTCTGATTGGTTGAAGGTGGTCCAATTATCTCCTAATGCTTGTGTAGTGACACCACACCATGCCCCGTTCCGGTAGACCCCCCCGCCCCCCGTCCTTTGTGGCTAAGGACCACAGGCACCTAACTTGGTTTTGCTTCCCACAAGACTGTTATCTGATCCCCTTTTGACATTCCTAAGAAAACAGGCCTAGACTGCATATCATACCATTCTCCTCCATGCCAAAGAAGGCATCCAAACTTTGATATTAAAGCCCCCCTAACCCCATTAGGAGGTCTAGCCGCCATGGCGACTATCCTTAATGGCCCCTGAGACACTAGGTTGACCTCCCACAGGATTGGAGAAACCCTGCTTCACCTCCTTTTATAAGGTGGAGATCCAGCCTAAACTAAACAGAACCAGGGCCAACTCATGACAGCCAAAGTGGTTTTTATAACCCCAGCCCACAGCCTCTGATCCCTAGGATATCTTGATGTACACAATAATAATCTTTCACATTGTAATCTTTTTGTAATCTCTTGCATGTTTGTGCGCTGCTGCGCATCCTTATGTGTGTAAAAATACGTCTAAAACCGGAGGGTTTTCTTAAAAATTTCATTAAAACCGGTATGTCTGAGCCTCTGTAGCAGATAGAAACATGAAATAATACAATATTTCTTTCCAGTGAATCTCTTAAATACACCAATATTGTGGAGGTGACAGAGTTTATGCCGACAGAACATTTATCAAAGTTTGATGATTTTATTCGGCTGCCTGAACAACCAGGAATTGCCCGCCTAGTCGAGTTTTAAGTTGTAGTCTTAGTTAATGTTCAAGGCATATAAAATAATTTCTTTCCAGCAAATCTCTTAATTACACAAATATTGTGGATGGGAAACAGTTTGTGCCAATAGAAAATTTATTTTTAAAAGATTTATAAAAAATGTGTATTCCGCACACGGGCGCAAGAGCATTTGCTATTTAAACAACGTGGGCACTGGATGGGAAAATGACCACTGCGTCGCTTTACGCCAGACAGGACCCTAGATGTGTCATGTTTAGATTCTAAAAATAGATAAGTTTGTAAAAATTCTGAAAATATTTAAGTTCATGTCGTTGAAACTGACAGAATTATTCACTATTTTGTCAAATCTGTTCTGCTAAAATTGCCTGTGAATTGAATGACCGCCATAAAAGTTCACGATGCGATTGCCCCAAAAAAGTGTGCACCGGATACAATTTGCGATGAGCAAATGAGGGAAAACCCCTGTCAGGGTGTCTTTAAAACCTGCATGCATGCAAAATGTCCTCTCATCCTCTCATCCTCTTCCGCTCTTCCCTTTTACCAATATGCTCTGAAGCTTTGCTTGGCTTAGCTACGTGTGTTTCTACCTCGCGTTGTCTCATTAGAAGATAGTTAGACGTTATCCTTCATTTTAGTTTGCCTCCATACTACTTTTCCTATGTTAGTTTTAGCGCGCGATTCACTTGGAAAATCTGCAAACAATTGACACGTTGTAGTTGAACTGGCTGGTCCAGTTGATCGAGTGCCCTTTTGACGAGAGAAGATTTTTTCGACGCGGACAGAACCTCAGCAATGACATTACTGACACAAAAACACTAAAAGAAATTCTCACCATGGCAGAATTATTAGACTGTGCCCTGCTAAACTCATGCCTGCTGAACGCTAGAAGCCTCATGATTGCTACAAGTCGCAGGTGCAGCGAGCATCAGCACTGAAAGAAGAGAGAGGGAGAGAGAGCGAGAGAGAGAGAGAGAGAGAGAGAGACGCCATTCTGGTTGTCCAGACAACAGGACCCTGCCAAGCTCCCAGCATCACACTAGCGAAAGGTGTGACCATGACAAAGAGTCACGCGGGCAGCCTCAAGCCCTGCCCCGGAGCAGCCGTCAACACCATCATCCGGGAGCTGATCGACAAGTCTCGTCACCAAGGGCAACCCAAAGTACCGTAAGCCTTCACATCGTTTCTGTTGGGCTCATAGGCTTTTCAATGCTGGAATGCAAAAACAAATGGAAGGGAATGGAGGAATGCATAACATTCTCTGCCAGGTCTTTCTTCCTCACATCTTACTTATTTGTCCCCCTCTCTCCAGCCGACCACCATTAAACCTAAAGCTAAGGAGATAGACATCTGCGCTGCATAATTTTCCGTTGTCCTTTCATCAAACGGAGCTGTCGTTAGTTCCTCCTCAGGGGAAACAGGAAGCTTTCCTGAGTGTGTGTATGTGTGTTGCCTTTAATCAACATCTCAAACATGGCATTATATATGCATTATATATTCATGGTTTATCCAGTCTCTAGCAGACATAGTTAGAAGCCAAATCATTGACCCATCTCATTACTCTGATGCTTATTTGATTCTACCTGGAATGTATTCTCCGCACTATGCCTGCTAACTCTAATACCGTTATTTGAATAAGACCAACTGCAGATACAGTATATATCCAAGTAGATTGAGAAATGGAGAAAAAAAAACCTGCTTTCATAAATGTACAGTTTGACGAGTCCTACCACACTGGTGGTTTGAGTAATTTGGCTGATTTGACCACTTCTCAGGTTGGAATTGTGCGGAGCTATGCTGCTGAGCTAATTGCTGAGGTCAGCAATACACCATCCACATACAACATCATTCAATAATAAAAAAGATTTCAGTTGTCCCGCCTTAAAAGGTTAAAAGGTCTATCAGATCTGGTGGTTCAGGGCGGGCCAACCTGTATTCCGCCTGGGTCACAATCCCCAACACTAGTTGGCCTGTCAGTGAAATCATTATTATATATTTTTTAATTTACCAGGGTCAGAGCAGATGTCCAGCATCCCATGTCGGTTCATTCGATTAATTTTCAATCACCGTCGTCTCCAATCCCCCTCACCTGCCCGGCCCCCTCCATTACGAGGCATCGGCAGAATCTAATTGTGTCCTATCACACAGGAAGAGCATTAGGGGGGCTGCTTGTGTTGATGGTGCACTCCATTGATTTTTATGAGCTGTGTAACAAGGTCTCAGCGCGGGTCGCGAGTTGTCGGACCAGTAAACATGATCTGGGAGGAACTGGATGGGTCCTGAACATGATCTTTGCGCCTGTGGGGTCAAAGTGTGTTCGAA
This sequence comes from Percopsis omiscomaycus, assembly GCA_027575585.1. Lineage (NCBI taxonomy): Eukaryota > Metazoa > Chordata > Actinopteri > Percopsiformes > Percopsidae > Percopsis > Percopsis omiscomaycus. The sequence continues at coordinate 388 of JAODLI010049666.1, read as the reverse complement.
AATACACACATGTAGTATTCAGGAAACAAACACCCAAACCACACCTAGGCCTACAATAAAATATGAACCGAAAAACTGTATATTCTCAGATTGGAAATGTAAAAAAATACATACAGCCATGGAAAAAATTAGGAGACCACTGCATATTCTTGTAAATATAAAATTATAAATATAAATATCAAAAATGTAAAAAAGTATATATTAAATAATTACAAAATATATAAATATACTGTAAATATAAATGTATTAAATATAAATGTAATTGTACATAGATATTTTTAAAAATGGGCAGTGGTCTCTTAATTTAGTCCAGTGGTCTAGGTGTTGGACTCCCAGCCGGAAGGTCGTGGGTTCGAGCCCCAGAGTTGGCCTACCTGTAAGCATCCTT
>JAODLI010049655.1:0-16654 GCA_027575585.1 Percopsis omiscomaycus | reverse complement strand
ACACACACACACACACACACACACACACACACACACACACACACACACACACACACACACACACACACACAGGTAGACAATACCTTTTCCCCTCCTCCTGTGAAATTGAGGGCGTACACGCACGCACGTGCGCGCACACAACCACAAACACAGTTACGAAAAAGCATTCATTCCCTACTGTGAAATTGATTATTCTTTTTGTGTCTTTGTTCCCAGAATTATTTTGCGAGGAACTTCTACAGCATGCGAATGTTGGCTCTGCTTGTTGCCTTTGCAATTAACTTCATCTTACTCTTCTACAAGGTGAGGCTGTGTTTAGGATTGAATTGTACCTAATTTGTAATCTCTTTTTTTCATTCTCCCCTGGCACACACCCTTCCATCAGCAGAACAAATGTATCCTTCCGTGCGTTTCTTTAACATATATCTTGGATCAGGTTAAAACTAGATGTAATGACTGCCATCCACTGGGAATTATATATGATTTGGCTATCAGGGGATTCATTGATTGCTTTTGTTAAATGCTACATTTTCTCTCTCTGCATGAATGAGGACCCTAATAAGACCATTTTAGATTACAAGAATAGCTTTTGTTATAGAATGTGTTTTCTAACACAGTGGTTCAGAAACTTAAAATATTGTTATAAATAAATAAATAAACTACTTTGGCTTCTGTAGCCAGTGGCGTCATACCCATTGAAGCTGAGTGTGCACAAAATAAAAAAAATTCAATATAGCTATAGAAGAAAATAACATAAATAGACAAAACAAATTCAATTTACAGGTACACTCAGTTTGTGTCCAGAACTACCCGGTAAAACCAGCATTACAAGAATGTTGTTTTGTTTTGAAACTTTGAGAGTTCATGCCCCTCCCATACCTGAGTACTGAGTGGTTTGCATTCCTCTCTACTCCTTCCTCTACAGCCCTCAAACAGTAGGGTGACACCATTCTCTACCAGTTGGAATTCTGGGCTATAACACTTAAGGAGTATATCTTTTAAATGTTTTTAATATCCTTCTCTCTGCATAAATGAGGACCCTAATAACACCATCTTGTAATATATTTATAACATTTACTACAGCGGTCGTTAAACAGATTTGGCTTCAGTACCCTCTTTTCAGTTCAAGTACTTCTTCACTTGACTATTTTGAAAAAATGTATAATGATAAATAGTGAAAAATGACAGAGCAGTAATTCACAATAACAATAAATTGACAGTGAGACAATTAATACCTTTGATAGCTCCAGGAGCAGTAGGATTGAAATGTCAACAATCTATTTATAGGCCAATTAAAACAGTAATTATACTGAAAAATATCATTGCTGTTTTTATTATTATTATTATTATTATAAGAATTTATGATTCCTATTTTCTCTCAGGGATTAGCCCTCCAACTACCCCTAGAGACATGTGTACCCCCACTTGAGAAACACTACTAACAAGACAATAAAAAACTGACCTCACATAACAAGCTCCCGTCCTACCTTGCTCTCCCTTCAGGTTTCCTCACTGCCAAGCCCATGTGCAGAGGAAGACCCCCGCGGTGAAGAAGACACCCGCGGAGATGGCGTTTGTTTTGTCCTGGAGGAGAACAGCGGCTACATGGAGCCCTCTCTCTGCGTCCTGTCCATAACACATACACTAATCTCCTTCTGCTGCATCATCGGCTACTACTGCCTCAAGGTACACACAGCTCAAACGCACTACCTGTGATTTATGCAGCAGACCAGAGACATTTTTAATGTACTTATTCCTTTTCCAAATCTCAATTCCTCTAACGTAACGAGAGGAAACATTTCATCTAAAAGAATGATGCGGTTCATCACTGATTGAGGTAATACATTAATGGCTCAGCCTGCCTCACAAAAGTGTTTCCATTTGCAGTTTTTTTATAATTCGGTGGTTGGGTGTAATTTTTGGACAAATAGATGAGGAAATTAATTGACACAATTATTTAGAACATATTGTCCAGTTCACTGCAAAGGACATATAAAGTGCAATTAAGTTCTTTTTTTCTTTCATTTGTAAAGGTGCAATATAAAGCAATTTACAGAGGGCTAAGTTGAAAAACACTCGTCTGTTTACTTCTTCTTTCTGACTTATGTGACTTTGATTGACAGGTACCACTGGTGATCTTCAAGCGTGAGAAAGAAGTGGCGAGGAGGCTGGAGTTTGACGGGCTCTACGTGACCGAGCAGCCCCCAGAGGAGGACATTAAGGGACAATGGGACCGAATGGCTATCAACACACGGCATGTTAACAACCACTAATCATAAATATTGTATAATTCATATGCCAACCATCTTATGTTGTAATTAGTATAATTTTTGGAACTGCGGGTGAGGTTTTTCATCACAGTACTAATGCATTTTGGCCACTAATGTGTTTTATGTCTTTTATTTTAGATCATTTCCCAGTAATTACTGGGATAAATTTGTTAAGAGAAAGGTAAGGCCATCACTGAACTGTAGCTTAAATACCTAATACCTCACAGCTAAATATTTTTGCACTGTGCATATGGATGATTCAAATTATATGCAAATTTAAATTAGCGTCATTCTATTAGGAAAGAAAGTGCAACTTAATGAAGCTTTTAATAGAATATGTAATCATTCTTCAATCACTTGCTATAATGCATTTTACTGTCTATAGAGACAGGGTGCATTAGTCTTAAATCATGTGTTAAACTCATAATTGCACGATGTTGCCTCTAGGTAACAAACCCATTTGTCTGTAAAATCACATGATGCATATTTACTTTCAATAAATTGTCTAGTTATGGGGGGAAGAGTATAAATTAACCAATAAAATGCTATCCCTGGGTCACACCACCACTAGGCGGACATTTTTAAATCCTTTTCCGGCATGGTGTAGCATATGGATGACACAGTTTCTGCTCTCCAGAAATTGCGAAAAAATATAGTTTTTCATGAATTTTGAGTTACCCAAAATATCTCTCTCACTTATTAGTAAGTAAACATAATTTTTGAATTATTTTTTTAACCATATTATTTTCTTGTAATTTATCAGAAATTGCTTAAATAGGTTTGTTACCTAGAGGCAACATTGTGTGACAGTGACATGAAGTCACCCTATTGAGAAAATCACTTCTGCAGCCACTTGATAGTGCAGTATAGTTTGCATTGGTCTCTTGCTGTAGATATTAAATAATTTCATCATAATCGTTGACATAAGGCAATAAACGACAACATAATCATTTTATCGTAATGGAATCTTGGCATATTGACAATAAAAGTATTTTCTTATAGTAATAAAACAACTTCTCAGACAATTTCTCCAGTGGGTTGTCAGCAGAGTCTTAACGATAACAATTGACTAAATGCACAGTGAGGTCTCCTTTTACAGTACTTACAAGCTTCCATGAGGGAAAAAAGGTAAGGTAAGAACCCGCTGAAAAACATTGCTCGAGTCACCTTATCAACCTGTCTGTCGTTCCCGTCAGGTTATGGATAAGTACGGTGGGTTTTATGGCAGTGAGAAGATCAGTGAGCTCCTGGGCCTAGACCGGGCAGCACTCGACTTCAGCTCCCAGCGGCCGGAGAGGCGAAAGTCTCGAAGAGACACCGCCTGGGGCACTCTGTGAGTGAATAACATGAGGATAAAATAGCCATAGAGATCAATGTGTCAGGTGGGATCTCCGGGAGCTAACATGAACTATGGACCATAGTTCCAGTATCCAGTACGGCATCACGGCATCCAGCACTTGAGCACCTCATCTGGCCATTTTATATATTGTATTTTAAATTACTTATATATATAGTTATAAAAATAATGTCGCATTGCACAGAATGTCTTTCTAATAATTTCGAAAGGCACTTTCAGTAGCACACAGATGATTTTCTGTCCCCATGGGAGAAAATTTGCCCTCTTCTTTCAACCCACATAAATACAAAATCAGTGCTCAGCCGTTGGCTCCCAGAGACCAACTGCAGTTCTAATGTCGGTTGGCAATAGCAGGAGTGTGTTGGGTTATTTGATGTGGGTGGGGCGCCTGGGGCACCCAGAGGAAACCCACATGAACACGGGCAGAACACAGTAGTATGTGTGATTCTAGCTCTCCCTAGTTGTAGCATTAGTCTTTTGGCTAGTATACTGTGTCATAATCAATACATGTTTCCTCTGCCTTTTACTCACCAGTATAAGGGAATAGAATTCCTTCATGAGGCCTTCCACTGAGCATTAACAATTAGGACGCTTTTATCCAAAGTCGCAGACGCTTTTATCCAAAGCGACTTACAATTACATGGTGCTGATAGGGGTTAGGCATCTTGCTCAAGGATGCTTACAGGTAGGGCAACTCTGGGACGCGAACCCACAACCTCCCGGTTGGGAGTCCAACGCCTAGACCACTAGACTGTCCTGCCCCCTAATAAGATAGGCTTCTCCATGCCCAGCTCCTGTCTGTGTAGGCCGTGTAAAATGGCTCTTTAGAGGACTGGTGTGCCACTACATGCTTCTCCCGCACTCCTGCTGCTACGGCTAATAAGCATTGCAGTAGTACTGCAAGGTCAGGGTGCAGTGTGTGTGTCCTCCATGATAACAGTGCGGCCTGGGGATAGAAGGTCCCGGAACATGATGTCTCTTATGTAAAGGTACAGGACATTTTGAGATCAAACCAAGAGACAGGCTCTTTTTTAACAAAATATAGCCTTAATGGTCCAATCTCATTTGTAGATGTTTTGAACCCGTTTCCTGTGATCTTACTATATTCAGCTGTGTAAGATTAAAAATGTTTTAATTTTATTTCAGGTTTAACTCCGCTGACATCAAGTACAACGTCTGGAAGCTAGGAGTAATCTTCACCGATAATGTAAGGTGACACGTCAAATGTTTTATATTTCTTATAGTAAATTTCCTCTCTGGCTGCCATTGGCGTAGATAAGACCATTATTTCAGCTTCAGATGTGATACTGTCCTGAATACGACCTTGCAATAGGCGCACCAGTTATCTGTTTTATGACGTTTGTTTGAACAGAAGACTTGTTTATACTACATAAAGATAGGAGCGAGATCTCATTACATACAATTGCGAATGTGCCGCAGGGAAGGCGGTAATATCCTGTGAAATCTGCCTTATCTAAAATACACATTTGTCTCCGACTGATATGGTAATATATATTGCTTGTTTTGTTGTGTGTGTGCGTGCGTGCGTGCAGTCCTTCTTGTACCTGGCGTGGTACATGACTATGTCAGCTCTAGGCCACTACAACAACTTCTTCTTTGCGGCTCACCTGTTGGACATCGCCATGGGCTTCAAAACACTCCGCACCATCCTCTCCTCCGTCACACACAACGGCAAACAGGTGTGTGTGTGTATTTTCTCTCTCTCTCTTCCCCTCTACCTGCCTATCTACGTGTGTGTGTGTGTGTTAATAAGTGCACTCTGCATGCAAGCAGGTGTTTGCCTTCACACTGTAGGGTTATATGCGTTTTCCTCGAGATATATTAAAGCCCATCTGCCTGTGTGTGTGTGTGTGTGTGTGTGTGTGTGTGTGTCAGCTGGCACTGACTGTGGGCCTGCTGGCGGTGGTGGTGTACCTCTACACTGTCGTGGCCTTCAACTTCTTCCGGAAATTCTATAACAAGAGCGAGAATGGGGAGACCCTGGATATGAAGTGCAATGACATGTTGACGGTAAGTTCACACGCGCACACACATACACGCACACGTAACCCTCACATACTTTACATGCACAGACGCCTTATTTTCCAGCTGCCTCAGATCCCGCAGAGGAGTGAAAAAAGCTTGACGGTGATCCCTATTGTTAAAAAGCATTTAGAACCCCCCCCCCCTGTGTCTCCAGTGTGTTTTTGTGGCATGACAGACGCACGCGTCCTCCTCCAGCATTTGTGTGGCCAAGGATAAAGTGGCAGCGTTAACACCCCACCGCCTGCTCTATTCTAATACGCTCTTCACTGTCACTCACATGTGCAGGCGGCTGAGAAGCGATAGCATTCAAATGAACCCACCCCCCCTCCACTATTGTACACAGGAACCTTGCAGAATTACGTTAACTTCTTCATTATATTATCATGTTGCCCCTTCACTGTGTTATTGGTAGCAGTCGTGCTTGACCTGTGGTTGAAATCAAAACTGATCATCCTTGTCCGTTATCATAGCCTTGAATCTGCTGGTTTCGATACCTGTGTTGTGTAAGATGTGTGTCTCATTAAGGTTTTCGCAGACGAACTTGTTAGAGTTTACAAGTCAATAAGGCGTTCAGACAGTAAAATTTGATTTTTATTTATTAGATTTTTATCCTCGCAGACAATATGGCCCTTGGCACAGAGCCATGAAACTCTAAATTGAAATAAAGACATGAGTGAAAGACACTGGGCTGAGAGTTTATGAATGTGTGTGTTTGGGAGAATGTATGTTTTCCTAGACCTGCTCTGTGTCTCCCCCCCATCATACCTAAGCCCTAGAAACCCTCTCAATGAGCACGCAGTGCCCTTCTCCTCCTCATGTGAGATTCCCCTGTGGTGCTGTTGGGTTTCCAGTGCTACATGTTCCATATGTACGTGGGGGTGCGCGCGGGCGGCGGCATCGGCGATGAGATCGAGGACCCGGGCGGCGACGAATTTGAGGTGGAGCGGATGGTCTTCGACATCACGTTTTTCTTCTTCGTCATCGTTATCCTGCTGGCCATTATTCAAGGTGAGTCAGACATACAGAACCCACATTTTGGCTGTACGGTATTCCAGGACCTATGCTAACCAGTTTGTTAAAAGACCCCCCCCCCCCCCCCAACTGAAAACACACAAGAAACACCTTGTTTTTAACCCACCCAGTTATGTTAAGGCACATCATTAAAGGTGAATCACAATCAATATACGCACACATGCAATCACAAAGCTATTTGTTGCAGGTCTGATAATCGATGCCTTTGGGGAGCTCCGTGACCAACAGGAGCAGGTGAAAGAGGATATGGAGGTAGGCGATAAGCTCACATGCGTTCACGTACTGTGGGATATAGCTTCTACAGATTCAGACACAGGGGATATTATTTATAGCCTACTACAGGCATCTAAACCAGCAGATTTTTCTGAATTCTGCAGAAATTTCACTTTAAAATGTGATCAAATCTTAATCTCTAGTTCTAAAAATAGTTAATAGATTTAGCACCCCATAAAATAATTATGTATGGATATACAGTGCTTATTCATTCATTTGTGTTTTTAATATCTTTTTGGAAAACATATGTGACCCTCTGATTCTCAGTTCAGTTAAAGGGATAATTAAAGTCAGGAGTGACAATCAATGGGATGTTAGATGTTCAGATGGTCAAGTGAGAGTTTGGGTGACCATGCCTTATTGTATTTAAAAAAAACCTGAATCACTACTAGTCTTCAGTACACAGTTTGTCAGTGCATACCAGGTGTAGGAGCCATGTATTTGATGTGTGTTGAAGTGTACTCCGAGCACTAGGTGGTGTATGGTAAAAGCCGTGGCATTTAATCAGTAATCACAGGTGTTGCTAATGGGAAGGAAGCAAACCGTTTTTGACTGTGCTCGGACCACATCGTATGGCTGTTTTATCTTTGTGTTGAAAACTTATTGGAAGGTATGGACACTAATGGACATTAGGAAAAAAATAAAAGCATTACGAAAGTATTGGTATACTGGAGTGAATATAATTTTTCAGAGTCTAAACTATTCAGCCCTATTAGAAGCCAGTAGCGGCTAAAGTGTAGGACTTAGTCACTACACCATGCCTCGGTCAAAGGAGCTTTCTTAAGACGTATTGGGATGGGATTAGTTTTACATGGAGAGGTGGGGTATTGTAATTATTACCAGAGTTTCTCAGGGATTTTATTCCCGTCCTGAATGCACCATTTCAGTCATTGCTGCGCGTAGCTGTAGAAATAACCTTAGGTTATTCTAATCCTGTGCAAATAGTGAGTAAATATTCCATCATATCCCAGATAAGTATGGGAGTGCGAGGAGGCATTTAGTTTCGTCATGCATTGCACAGATACTGTACCTCTGGTCGGTCAAGTCTGTGGCAAACCTCAGGTGCTGTACGACGTACAACACATGAGGTGGTTATGTACCATTTGTTCAAACTGTTTTTGAATGCAGCTCAAATTAGGCACAACATTTCAGCCCTTGTCCAGTTGTGTGTAAATCCAGTAGCCACTCCCATCACTGTCATTTATACAGAGATTTTTTTATCCCATATGAATCGTCCATAAATATTACAGACATCCTGTGGTAAAATGACATTACTTCACATCCCAATGTAAAACTAATCTTGTCTGAATAGGGCTATAGATAGGTACTTTATTCATCCCCAAAGGGAAATTTAGGTGTCACAGCAGCAACATAAAACATAAAATATTGCACATTGGGAACAATAAAACATAGACATCTAGAATTGCAAGGAACAGCTAACAAAAAAGATGGTACATTTTTTTTAAACTATTCCTACTATAAATATACATTAACATTTCCAGAGTAAGACATATGCTAATTGAAAACAACCGTAGAGAGACTATGTACACAGATATACAGAATATCAAGTGGTGGTGTTATATAAACTAGCAATAATATATAGAGATAATATATAGAAGCTCAGAAAAAGATTTGTCAATGAACAAGAATAGCCTGCATGGGAGGATAGGAGGGAGGAAGTCACTACTCTCCAAGAAGAACATTGCTGCCAATTTGAAAGTTTGCTAAAGGCCACCTGGACTACTGGATAAACGCTCTGTAGACGGATGAGTTAACAGTAGAGCTCATGGCTTAAGAAACATTGTGTTTGGTGAACACCAAACATGGAATTCCATCATAAGAACCTCAGCCCAGCTGTGAAACACGGTGGTGGTGGTGGCAGTATCATCGTTTGGAGCCTTCATTGACGTAACTATGAATTCTGGATTAAACAAGTAAGAGAATGTCAGGAGTATGTGAACTGTAGCTCAAAATAAGGTGGGTCTTGCAGCAACACAAGTCAATTTACCACAGAATGTTTTAGAATGGCAGAAATTAAGTGTAGACCGTAATCCAAAACTCACAACATCACTCAGTCGAAGCAGTTCTCTAAGGAGGAATGGGACAAAATTCCTCCTGATATGCGGAACTGATCAACAGTTACCGTAAACACTTTAACTCATTGCTGCTCAAGTGGGTCACACTGGTGACTGAAAGTATGAAAGCAATAAATCAATGAAAAAGTACGTGTTTGTATTTTAATGCAGAAACTTTCTAGCACCACTGTATATTGGCCAATGTCTGGGTTCCCTGTTGCTTTGGCTCTTGTCTCCCCCGTAAATGGTACACGACTATTGATTTATCAGTATTTTAACGTGAGGTTAAACTTAGCCAGATGTCAAGTGTAATTAATGAGCAAGTGAATCAGAGACTTTGTGTGTGTTATACTCAGTGGATTAGGACTGTGCTGTGGGAGCTGCTGTGAGTCGGAATGATCCCATCATTGACCCTAATGAGTGGCAGTATTATCATTCTCACGCATAATGAGAATGCATTCATTGAGCACAAGACAAAATAAATCCCCATTGAGACAAGCTCGTTAATATTTAGTTCCTGACAAAAAGAAAAGTGTCGATTTTTAATCGTGCTTTTTTTTTTTTAATGTAGGGGTAAAACCACCAGATAACATTGTTTCCCCTCTGGTAGAAGACCATCCGTGGTTCACATGTGACGGAGCTAAAACAATAGTTTTTATTCTTCCATGCATGTCTACATTATACTAATTAAAGTGAGACAATAGGAATTTATTTAGTTTAATAAGTAGCGTGGTGTGCACGGCAATGCATTATTTATCAACTCATTAGAAAATCTAATTATAATCTACTTGAGTATTGTTTTTTTTGTTACAGATTTTGATGTTTGAAGTGTAATGCATGTTGTTATGTGATTTCCGTGAGTTTTGTAACAGTTTGACTGGTATATGACCACACATGCATCCAACCTGAACATGTCTTACATCTCGCCCTCTCTAGACCAAGTGCTTTATATGTGGAATAGGGAGTGACTACTTTGACACGGTTCCTCATGGCTTCGAGACCCACACTTTACAGGAACACAATCTGGCCAACTATCTGTGAGTTAATTTGATAAAACTGTCAAAACCATACAGCCAAACATGGTCTTAAGGATATGCTGAAATGGAAGGTCTTTAACAATTATCATGAACGTGCAAGAAACGTTTTTTCTCTTAGCTACCCCTGTCAGCCTTTGCCACTATCCTGTTCCATTATTTTAACTTGATTTAATTTGGCTTTAATTGCTTAATGCATCTCATTAATTGTCATGATGAAATTTTTTTTTATAACATTTTTTGAATTTGAAAATTAAGATTTGGAATCCCAGTGCTCCCAGGCACTAAAATTGAACATTGTTAAATGGTTAAATAGTGTCGGTGGATGGGGGTGTTAAATATACACAAAGTGAATTTCAAACAGAAATTATGTTTTTTTATATGCTAAACTTATCTTTGAATACAATTTTCTTAGTTGTGAGATATGCCCTTTAACCTCTTATTCTCTTCTGACAGTTTTTTCCTGATGTATCTCATTAACAAGGATGAAACTGAACACACGGGACAGGTACAGTATGGTTATCTCTTTTAATTTGTATACATTCTCTGTATTTTGATCCCAGTTGCATACCCCAAGATGGACATTGAGAAAATTTGAGCAGTTCCATTTGCCATTTCCCATACTCCTTTCTAAATTTCAGCACATTCGAAATAGTAGTAGTTATAGCTGTGCTGTACTATATATAGTTATAACTGTAAAGTTTTGATTAATGTCCTCTAGTTAGTAGTGATGTACAGCACATTGTGAATATTCTGATACCCCTTTTGAAGATCAAAGGGAAACATAGTGTTGTTTAAAATTGGTCATAAAGTAATATTTTGCCTTTTAAAAGCAACTTGTAACTTCTTAAGTAGGTCATCCAGTGTTTTCATTGAATTCTTTACAAGGAATGAAGTGGGATAACTGTATTCCACAGAAACATTTCCTATTGTCTAATTTAAAGCACTCTGGATGGAACGGATGTGCTTCAAAATGCATAAAGAAAATCTATATTTTCTAATTTCTTAATCTTTCCCAATCATCTCAATAGGAGTAGTAGACTGGACTGGGTCCTTTTTTAATCTATGTATTATTTGTGTGTTATAATAATGTATTTGTCAGGTGTGAAAGGGTTCTTTCTCAAACTAAAATACGTGTTTAAGGTTCAGTGGGCTAAACAAATGTTTTAGGAATGTTTTAAATTGGATTGATAGTCTCTGTAGACACTCAATAGTCTATTCAGACTCAACTGGCAAGCTGGCGATCAAAGCAGACATGAGATAGCTTGGTGCTCTAATGACATCAAAACATATTACTGATCTGTTGACCTCGCCAGGAATCCTATGTTTGGAAAATGTACCAGGAGCGCTGCTGGGAATTCTTCCCGGTGGGAGACTGTTTCCGTAAGCAATATGAGGATCAGCTGGGATGAGGGGAAATCTGAGCGCCTCCTCGGGTAATGTCATCACACAAAGACGGCTTCTTTATCAATGCCCTTGGACTCACCGGAATGCCTTGAATGCTGTGTGTACACTACACTGACCGACTGTAGAGTGATCCTATTTAGACACAGTATACTGAAGGAAACCCCGAGGACTATCAAAATATTAGCACTGAAATATACAGTACATTTTTTGTTTTGTTTAGAAAGACAATTTGTAACCATTTTATAAGCAAATTCAATAAATGTATAATTCTGAATGTAATGTGGTTCCTTTGGTGTTTGGGAATTCCTCAAAATGTAATTTTGACATTATTTTGAAATCTCTTTCCCATCTCTTCCAAGTTTGTTGGGTCGTATTTTTCTTGTTTCGATGAGAGATTCAATGTTTATCATTACTCAGACATGCATACGTTACATTACACTCTAGAGGCATGTACCAGAACTTACCACGTACAACGTTTTTGTTACAGACCTGATGGCCCTATTGGTTGCCATTGTAATATTTGGCGACAGCGGGAATCGGCAGAATTCAAAACTGAATTGTTGTCGATTTAGATTTTGGTCCCAAACGATCTCCACAGTTGGAAGATTGGGAAAATGAGGTCAGAGGTCTAAAAATGGGTGTAATTCAGCAGCCGTAAGTCTTGTGAGTTACGCCATGTTTTCCCAGTGTCGTGTTCTTTCTTTCCAAGCACACACTTGTGGTCCCGTCCACTGTGTCTTTATTCAGATAAACACTCTTTTGCACAGCTGCGTCTTCACGCCCGCTCCCTCATTTCTCCTCCTCCTCCTCCTCCTACTCTCTCTCTTCGTCTGTTCTATTATCAGACACTGAAGCGTGCCAGCATGTCTCCTATAGAGCCCAGCCTCCAAATATTGCCATGGAAATGGGTGGCTATGGATAACGATGTGACGGCCAGTAGCCTCTGCCTCTCCTGCCGTGACTCATTGACTACAGGAGTGTGGCGAGTTCTGTTAAACCGCTCGAGTGTTCCTGTGTGCACGGAGCCCCAACTGCTGCGAGACAGACAGGCATTTGAGTGCCACCTGCAGATATTGTCCTCATTACGTGGAGGTTGGCAAGTGGGCTGGAGCAGACGTATAGCTGGCAGGGTGGCCTCTGGTGTGCTCGTGTTGCTTTGGGTTTGTTGATTAGGCATGACCGAAATAACTCTTGTGTGGAAATTTGTTGCATAATTTGCCAGTTGTCCTTTTTTCTTCTTAAAGATAAATAATATAGAAAGGATGTGAATCTGCATCTGTTGGATTTAGTCAAATTAGAGCCAACCACACTTCCGAATACTATTTCTTTTTTAATGTTCTTATAGCTAGTAGAGAAGCTATTCATTTACATGGTACAGTAGCAAGTATGTAAAACCAACATGTTCTGCAGTGATTCAATTCCCATCGTATTTCTCACTCTTAAATAGTCAAAGAATAGCCCTAGTTTTGAATAACATCTGTTATCGCTGTCATACTATTGGTTTTGGAATTGGTTTTATTTGGTTTTGGTGTAAATCACTAGGAGTCCTGACTTTCCATGCAAGTTTCTGCCTGTCAGATCACCCCTAAAAACATCAAATGCTGAGGTTTTAGCGATTACCATAACCCAAAGCTTACATTCTCTTACATTGATCAGCTATGCTAAAAACGTTTCTACATTAAGTTGTATTTTCCATTATTTGAGTTTCAGCGAAATGTGTCACTACAAAGCAAAATACGTCTGTAGGGGCTTTAAAAAATGTTGTATATCTTTATACAGTACAACTGGAAGTGAGGTAGCCCACTATTTGCTACTCTGGAGTCTTCACCGAAGCAGCAAGCAGGCTTTCCATGACATGGCTGGTCGCATTTCTATAGGAATGACAGGTTCCAACCCCGGAGGTTGAAATGACACAGTGGCCACGTTTCTGTATCGGCCTCTATCCAAAGAGCAAGGAATATGAAACCACTCACTCATCAAAACTCCATTCATCTTGGAAATTAATCCTCTTCAAGAATGTAGTCAAATCCGTCATTTGAACACCACACAGTCACGCTACCATTCTTTGCGGTTCTCTCACACCACACATTCTGCCGTAGACAAGCAGCACAGGTTCAACAGCAGCCTTCCCCCTAACTGCATTACCAGAACACTGTGTACTGCTCCAAACACATGGCTCCACAAAACCGTCCCAAATAAAATACAGACTTTTAGCGATACCACATCCTATGAAAAGGTATTCTGGTCAAGATGGATGTTTACTCACGTCTGTACGGTCATTCCATTCTCTGGTTGATAAATGTTCAGGGCGGAATGAACCCACTCGACTCCAAAAATGACGGTCTCCATGGTTTAGGGTCTGGATTATAACTCAGTAGCAGAATATACACTGCCTGCTTAATGTCTAAACAGAAATATAACGCCACAGCACGACTTTGTAGCACAGATTATTAGTGTTGTGCTTTTAGGACAACACTAGGAGTACTTTTAGGAGTAAAAACTTTATCTATTCAAATATAGGAAAACTAGTACTACCCCGTTGACGAATGGTTCTGTTCGGAGCTGTTCCTTTGGTGGAGTCTGGTGATCTGTCTCATTAGTGGAGCTAATTGAGATCTGCTGACAGCAGCACCACCCACTCTATCCAAAAGCGAATGAAGAATGTAGACACCCCCCCCCCAGTTACTGTAACATTGTTATGCTCTGCTCCACGGCGAGGTTGTCTGGCACTATTAAATATAATTTCCCCTTAAAACTGGATGTGGCTGTCATGAAATTGCAAACGTCTAGGCTTTGAGCAAACTTTAATGGCGTGTTTTCAGTTCAAATTCAACCCTGTTCCTGCCCGATTATGCTTGACCATTACAATTCACCTGAAAGAGTTTTTTTAAATATTATTATTCAAGCAATTGCCCCAACAAATATAACTGCTAGCAAGGCCTGTCAATGCTTCTTACAAGATGCATTGTTTCATCGTACATACTGTGAGTGAGTTGCTTACATGAGTTTCGGAGCTCACAGATTCTGCTGTAGTGGACACTTCTGCCATATTTAACTACAGTTGAACTTGGGGTCTTGTACTACCCTGACAAGCCATCTATTATATATATTTTTCTGTTGGACCCTTCTCTTCGCAGCATATAAAGACAGCAGTCATTTCACATATGCATTCAAAGGTGAAATCACACATGCTTTGTCTGCTGGTGGTTGTACATGTGCATTATTGGTGTGATATTAAAGCTCAAAAACCCAGTGGGCCTGTCAGTGACTCAGTAATACTGTAATATATCTTATAACACATTCTAATGTAATGTAACTAATAGGGTAGGCCTGACTTTCAGATGACAGTGGTGAATGAATTAATTATAGAATCCTCAACCGTGGCAGTTAGGTCTGCATTTCACAAAGACAATAATGTACTATATGTCTGTCTAACAAATAAGATATCTAGTAATTATAAATGGACAGATGTCTTTACATACAACAGCTAAGTAAGCATGGAGAAGACCCAAATCTAATGTAAATATACCCTGCTGCTTTGTAAATCAATTAGTGTGCTTAATTAGAGATGAACTGTAGCCATATTTGCTGATCACCGATTTTCTTCGCACATTATATTAACTCCAGGTTGACATTGAGTGTACCGGACTGTTGTAAAATACAGGGCATGTGATCTATTGACTTTAGTTGAACATTTAGCTGTATTGCCAGATCTACTTCACAGTTTTGATGCACCTAGTTATGTTTCTAAATAGATGGATGGTCCTGACACAAAAATATTATGCAATTCCATTTATTGCTGTTTATGATATATGAGAATGATTCTTCTACCTTTCATCATCCACATTTTCTGTGTATTTTGTGTACTTGTCATCTGTGTATGTACAAACAAGCCTTGTGTTTTGTAGGGTAGCATTTTCCAACTGTTTTGGTCTTATTCAGACTTTCTCTTATTGAATTTGACTCACCTGTCTGAAAACTCCTGGTTTAGCTAACCTGATGCAGCATGTAAGGACTTCTCAGCAAAAGGCACGGTTTCAGTTTCTGCCATGACAGTGAGACAGATTCTTTGTTTTAGAGTCAGCCAGACATGTCTTTAGGAAATAAGAGGCACATGAAAAGATTGATCTGCTTGTTGTCAGTTTAAATGAAAACCTCTTAGGTTTGAAATAATGTGATATTTTAATTCAAATGCATCATGATCTAATCATTCATGTTTACATAATTATACACATAAAGAGTGTGTGTGTATATCATGCATACATACTTGTCATAACAGATTGAGAATAGTCTTCTAGCTTTAGAGATATTCATAATAAATTATTGAAATGCCTACTTATGCAACTAAGTGATTCTCTATTATCTTATGGTGGAGGTATTGTATTAATGATGATTTAGTCTGAGTTGGGTTTGAGTTGCTAGCCCCCTGCAACTGAGCATCTGGAGCCAACTACCAAGTAACTGAATGCTTTAGAAGATTTTGCAGAATAGACCCTGGAATCTGAGAAGACATCATATTACTATTTCTACACCTGCAATTTTCATTCTTATCCAGCCCTGTGTGTATGTCAGCCTTTAATCTTAAATGAAAAGAATGCACAGTCATTTCTACAAGGTCAGAAAAAACACATTTTATGACGGGGCCTTAAAAAAGTTATTTTCTTATTTCTGATATCACTACCATGAACCGCAATAATCCAATACCAAAATGATTTTTTTTTAAAATGACAATATAGCTATTTTCACAATGTAATTATAGAAGTCTATTAAATATTTGATGAGAAAGGAAAGGTGGAAATATATATACACTTGCACCAATTATTGTCTGGGTATATATTTGTCATGCATATAAAATATTCCAAACTTCATAGGAATGTTTGTTTCTGTTATGTTTCTTTACTGTAACTCATCTGTAGCTAAAAAAAACACCACTTTTGATTTTACTGACATTCATTCTAGAGTCACATCTGCTTTCCTGAAGCAATATGTGATCTTTCAGACTAGTGGCATATTCGACGCATAGCTTTTGATTACACTTCTCATCGTGACTTTAATTTTCTTGCCGCAAGGCTATAGAGGATTCATATTTACATTTACATTTACAGCATTTAGCAGACGCTTTTATCCAAAGCGACTTACAATTAGTACATTTGTCAACAG
>JAODLI010049635.1:0-16657 GCA_027575585.1 Percopsis omiscomaycus | reverse complement strand
ACCTGATGTTGTAGACACCACTAAACTAATAGAGAATGCAGAGGAGGAAAACCCTGAACCAATTATAAAACTGTAGTCAATGCAATGCTCATTATGATACACCTTCAATCATTTAATAGCTATCCTTGAAGGTGAAAGTGTTTCAGCAAGTGATTTGCAGTGGAAGGAAGGGTGGGTCATTAGATATGTTAATAACGCCTTTCTGATTCAGTATGACACGCTTAACATTCTTTAATCGTGTTTACACTTAGAAGTGTCACTTGGAAGCTTTTGATCCTAAGTGACTTAATTACAAGTCTTGGAGAGCAGGTAGGAGATAAACATCTGATCTAAGGTTGCTTACAGGTAGACCCATGCCAGGAATCTAGAACCTTTCAGCTGGGAACTGAAACGACAATACTTTTTTTTCAAAAACTAACTGAAAAAAGGAAGGTTAATAAATAAAGGTTACAGTATTGCCGAGCATTCAGTTTGACATATGGAGTGTTAACAGCAATGTACTGTATAGTTTTGTATATAACATCAGAATTTAGTGATGTGATTGTAATATTTGACCAGGGATGTCCATCTAGATTCCTTATACAGTATGTGAAGCGGTGATTTCATGCTGATAATGATGATAGTTTTGTATGTTAATCTGTATGATTTACCATTTGTTATTTTACATGGGGTGTTCATTTGTTATTAAATTACACTCTGTTTCTAGTTACATTTAACTTTAAAGTACCTTACCTGACTTTGACTTTACCTGTCTGTAAACCATGGTGGCTATGGTGGCTATCTTTGCTTATAAAGAAAACAATCTATATGGGTCCCTACATTAGTACTGTTCTAGGTTTATGTCTTTACATTACTACAAGTTACATTTACATTAGTACATTATGTCATGTCACAAAATGACATGACAATTATGTGTTTTTTTTCTCAAGGTGAAAGTAGTTTTGTTTGATTTTACTGCATTGCTGTTTTTGTGGCGTATAATTAAAGGTTATAACTGATGTACTGACTTGACATTTTATATCTTTTTTTGTATTAGTGTAATGTTTCTTTATATAGTTATATGAAATACTAACATTTAGCAGAATACTTTTCACATTACAGGAGTAATCAATGAATAATGAAACTGGGTAGTATCAAATTAATTTATCAAGTGATACATCATGTCACATTACCTTAATCAAATACATTTTCTATTAGCTGGAACTGACAAAAGTACAAAGTAAAATGTATCAAGTAGCAAATACATTTCAGTCAATTAATTGGTTGGTAGATCTGTCTTATTAAGTTCCACTAAACTAGTGCAACAGGTTCTCTGGTTCTCTTCGATTTAAACTAGCAAGGCAATTATGAAGTACACACAAATGCATAGAGGTTGAAGATATTTATATACATTTTACAGAAGATGCATAGTACCAGCATGTAGCACAAGTCAGTAGTGTCACTAAAATAAGATATGCATGCTTCCAGACAAGGAAATCCAAGTCAATCAGTATGATTTTAACCATAATAGAAAAGTAGGAAGCTAAATATGACATTTTAAAAGCAATGTAGAAAAATAGTCTTGTACTTGTACGCCAGTGTTCAACAGAAATTGGCTTTTAAGGAAATGTAAATTTTAAATGAACACTCCTCAATTGCGTTATAATGCCACCAGAAACAAATCTACCATAAAACTCTCCTATTAGGCTACATCATGTGGCTGATGGGAGGGGGGCAGCACTAAGGCTATGTTCAGACTGCAGGCCAAACTGACCCAAATCCAATCTTTTTTGCTTATATGTGACTCAGATCCGATTTTTTCACGACAGTCTCATGGAATCCGATCTTTTCCATTTCGCATTTTTTTTAAATCCGGATATTAAAAAAATGTGACGTCAGTCTGGACAGTCAGATCGGAATTAATTAGATTAGCCAAGGCACGGTAACAAGCCCCAGTTGCCAGCCAATACAACCCAACTGTCACACGCTTTTTCAGGGAGATGGGCCACCTTAGCTGTGTGTCTTGCCGGGAGAGTCTTGTGGAAAGGCGCTTACAGATATAGTTAAATGTCACCCTTGACATCCTAAAGTTTTGGATGAAGTCTGTTTCTGTGAGGCCAACCACATCACGGTCCCATCTCTTAGCTGGCTCAGACGTAGTTGCCACTTCTACGCAAAAAGACAGAATTAAAAATGTGTCCCTCTTTCTCCTCCCCCTCCTCCCGGTTATTATTCGCTCACTAATTCTCTTTCTTCCACCTGAAATCAACCTAAAAACAAAGCGCTAACCTCTGCGGCCAGTGCGCTGCGTGTGACACATGACGTAGTATTACTCTTTTGCGCATGCTGGTCACTTTCAGGCCATGGCCAGTTCATACTGGAGTCTGATGTGGGCCAAATAAAATATAAAAAATCAGATCTGGCAATAAATCGGAATTGAGCATTAAGGCCTGCAGACTGAACATAGCCTAAGGTGCATGTAACGGGAGTATCATTGCAGAAACAAATCGAGCAGGTTCCCTTTAAATATACTGCTGGCAGAATAATTTGCATCGTTTAGTTAAGCCTACCGATTGCTGTTGTGTTTTTTTGTTATGTTTGTATAGTTGTATATTTTAGAAAAAAAAAGAAGAAGAAAAAACGTTAAAATTATAAACAGAAAGAGGAAGACGTGTATCTGTGTGCTGGCAACACAGATACAGCCATGCACTTTATATAATGTCAAGGCATAGCATATTCCATAAACATACGTTGGAAGTGTGTGCGTGTGTGTGTGTGTGTGTGTGTGTGCGTGCATGTTAGAGACACAGATAAACAGGATGTTGAAAGACAGGATAAACGTGTACACCAGTTATTGTCAAAGTGGGGGTTGTGAGAGAATTGTAACATTTTGATCAACTTGTATTATTTATTATTATTATGTATTATTATTGTCGTAATTGTTGTTAAAAACAGTGGGCCACGCTATTCAACACTGCAAAAAACACTGCATACTGTAGTTACTGATGTTACCTGTGTATGAATGTTTAGCATAGCATTTTTCAAAAGCTTTGAAAACCATTGGTGTGTACAACACACACACACACACACACACACACACACACACACACCACACACAGCCCATTCATTAGTGCGTTACAACGAGAGCGTCATTACCCACGCACAGTAGAAACACTGGTCACGAGTGTATATAGGGCTCCCTATGCCACTGTCTCACATCTCCACCTCTTCCACTCCCATCTCCCTCCCTGTCCTTGTCCCTGTGTCTGTCTCTGTCTCTGCCATGGGAGCCATGGGAGCCATGGGAGTTGTGGTGGTTGTAACTGGGGGGGTGGTGAGCACTGTGGTGAGGGTGGTGTGGGTGGTGCCTGTGTTGCCGATTTCGTTGGTTGCGCTCCACCTCGTAGTCTTCCTCGGGGCGGGGCTGGCTGTTCCTATGGTGATGGTGTTGGTGGTTATGGTCCCTGTGTGGTACCACAGCTCTGTGACTGTAGGGGGCATCCTCCTGCTCCACCACCTCCACCTCCACCTGCCTCTCCCGGGGCAGGCGGTGTCTCCGGGGGAGCCTCTGGGTGTAGTCTCTGCTGGACTGGGTGTCCGTGCCCCCCGACGTGGGCTGGCTTGGCAGGGTGTGGTTGTGGTGCTCTGTCCTGCGATGGTGGTGGTGGTGGTGGTGGTGATGAGGGCCGTGCTGGGGTCTCTTTGGCTCGCTCCTTAGAGGACGGTCGTCCGGTTTACTGTGGCCACCCTCGACCTGCTGCTCCTGGGCCAGGGCAGGGGCCGAGAGGGGCTCCTGGTCCGGCCGGTTGTCGCGGGAGCCTTTCCTCTTAGCGGCTGCTGGCTTCTTGCTCTTCTGCTCCTCCTGGGAGAGTGAGTGTTGCATTTAACACACACACACACGCGCGCACACACACGCACACACACATTGCAATGTAAGGCAGCACGTTTGTTTTTTAGTGGGTTTGCTAGGACTACTTAATACTCATACTGTACAACCCATACAAACAAACTTATTACTACAGTGGCTATTGTATTTCTTTTTTTTTTTTTTACTACTGCTAATACTGCTACTAGCGTACTACTTGTTGATTTAGGGTTAATCGGCTACAGCATCATTTAATGGCATCTCACTCACCAGCTGAACTAAGTCATTTCTGAATTCCCAGTGGAGTGAGATAAGGAGAAATAAAATGATAACATGTCACATGTACGTCTTGTCTTTCTCTGAACATCACTATCAAACATTGTCATAAACAGTCACATGACTATTTAGAATACATTAGATTTGATCAACTTCATTGTCATTAAAGGTCAGGGTTAGGGTTCCAATTATTTAAATGATGAATTCAGTTAAATTTAGGGTTGAATTTAGTTTAGGTTGGGATAAGATGTACTTTAAAGGTATGTGAGACCAATGGAAGTTGTTGAAATATGGGTAGGCAAAACTCAACCGCGTCATACAGTATAGGCCTACCTTCGCTGCGGTGGGTGCAGTGGGTAGCGTGTTCTCTGCCAGCTGTGCGACCAGCGGGTTGGCAAGCCCCATCTCCGGAGGATGGGTGGCTCTCCAATACGACTCCAAGTAGTCAGCAATGTGCTCGCAGGCGTCGGTCAACTGGTTTTCATCCAAGATGACGTCAAACATTTCCTAAGATGGAGAAGAAGGTGTACAAGGAAGGGATTCCGGAAATACTGCGCGTATGTAAGGTCGCGTTCCCTGGAACACAATCTGTGTCATCCCCTCTTTTCCACTGCCAGGCCTTAAACACTGGATACACTTTAAAAAATAACATTGGAGTGACCTCTCATCTTGTCAGTTGGGGTGAGGGTTGCAGTTGAGATATTTGTGGCAGGAATGCTCTCGCCTTGTTTGACTGTCAAAGCACTTTGTAAACTCTGTTTTTAAAGGCGCTCTACAAATAAAGTTTATTATTAGAATTAGAATTATTATTTTTATTATTATTATTACTACAACAGGGGCATGTTGGAGAAAATGGAAATCATTTAAATAATTATAAAAACAGTACTGATATTTCTCAACATAAGTTCTATATTAATATGCCTAGAAATAGATTAAATGACAATTTCTATAGCCAGAACCAGACTAATACAGGATCAGGCTTTTCTTGTGGAAATGTAAACTTCATAATGTTTTCAATAAAAACAAAAACAATCAAACAAACATAGAAACATATTTAGTATCATACAGTAGCCACTAGGGGGCACTCACAGGCGGACACTGGGCCAGCTTGTCTGCTGCCACTATCTGAACGTTGAGATGCTTTGTCTGTGATTTCCCCCTGGTCTTTATCAGTCTGGTCAGCACCTAAATAAAAGATGTACATTAAAAAAAATAGTTTTACAAAAGCTAGAATAAGATGTGTATTAATCTGATATGCTGATCTCATTCTCTAATTGAGTGAAATTGTGAAGTTGAAGCAAGATTAAACCACCTGCAGGATGTATAGTAAGTAAAAATGCATTTCCCAATTCCACAATGAATTAAATTAAATTAAAAGGAATATAGGTGAAAACAACCTCTTACTGAATGCAATACCTCGCACAGTGTTTATAGGCCCACACCAAACACAATAAATGTGTCTGGATCTATTTGATTTCATCGGACTGGGGACACTAGCCTTGGCCGAAGAGATCTTGACATAGACAAGGATGGGGGCCAGCGATGTCTTTGACACCTGGAGAGGGTGGTTGACTGTGTCCGCGTCCAGAACCACCAACTGCAGGCTGCGGGCCAGCTCAAAGATACGCTCCACCTCCCCCTGAATCTGGGCTGCCAGAAAACAGAGCGGATAAAACACAACTCATATGTTATCGTTCGACTTTATTTGTCCCCCGCAGGCAACTGGATATGCAGCATGGGAGAGCCTGTTGTCAAATTAACGTTGATATTTGTGTCATTTAAACAAAGCGCACTTGGATCTGACGTAGGATCCAATTAAAGCCCGGCTTCAATAGCAGTCTATGGGCTGTGCTTCCATTGGTCTCTTCAGACATGAGCCTGCTACGCTACGTTTTACACTTTGTAATGGCTAAAAAGCACCGTTGTCAAACATTGTTAAACATTTCATTATCGTATTATTATTCAAATTGTAGGGGAGGCCATGCTTCCCCTGTAGTCTTAGAGTAATCGCCACCACAGTTATGAGGTATCAAGGATGCAAAAATGAAACGGAGGAACTGCCATGTGTGTGGAGATACATACCGGCAGCATCTGGAATCAGAGAGCAATGGGGGGAAAAAGCAGAGAAATCACTCTTATCTGTTTCCTATTTGGTACCCATCCATCCCAATACCCCAAAACGAGAGCTTAGAATAGCTTGCAATCTCACAGGGCCGTCATTATCATACGATATCGTCACTCACATAATGAAACAAGGCTACGTCTCAAATGACATCCTCTTATCCATCTCTTATCTAGTGCCTTTAAAAAATCTCTCTACAGCACATTGTCATTATGCTGTTGTCTTATAATAATCATTCTACTAACAAGGAGAGGATTCATTTCACCTACAAAACTGCACATACGTTTTTTGTATTCTTACATAGTGTTACATTACATTTACGTTTTAAGTGAATCAGATTGAGAAGGTACCTAAGTTTGAACGGGTGTTGGACCGATCCATTAAGGCCTTTTTGCCAGGGTTGTTGAGTATGGATCGCTTAGCCAGTGAGATGTCGGCTGTCACCCGCGTAATAGTAATTCTGCAACAAAAGCAACGTGTACTCTGTTAGGTGGTTAATGAATATTTCACATACCTTTGAATCACAAAATATCGCTCTCTCAGTTAGTCAATTCATTCCCAACTTACCTGCCTTCAAATCGATGTTTCAAAAAGTCAAAAAGTGCTTTTTGCATCATATCGGTGACCTGGAAGTTAACGGGAAAGTGTGCAGGAATTCAGATGCGTTTGAAAACTGTTAAGTATGACTTAGAAATGGTAAAAGATCCTTGTGGAAATTGCAGCTTGTATCAGTAAATGTGTGAGTTAGGCAGGCTGACCTCAAGGCCCTTCAGCGAAGGTCCCATTAGTACCACAGGACGCATGGTAGGCACTACATCATACATGGCCACCTGCTCCCCCTACACCCCAAAGGGATAGGAGAGTCTAGTGTGACTTGATATGTCTGTGATTGTATCGTAATAGTTACACAGTATATACAGTATATATCGAAAGAGTCTTAAGGCATAGATTTGAAACTCCTCCTTTTATAAATGTATGCTTTAAATCAGTGGTTCTCAACTGGTCTAACCTCAGGACCCACAACCCAAAAATTATTTCATTCTGAACCATTAGAATAAATTTCACAAAACAATTTGTGCAGTAATCCACAATGTCTATAGGCACTGTTACTGTCAGAGAAAAATGAATAGGCTAGTGGTCTTTTTCTTTTCTTTTTCTCCAGTTAGAATTATGGTTGTGACCTCCTGTCTTGGTAAGGGTCACAACTTATTTATTAAAGGTTTCTTATATTTTAGTTAAGCTTGATATATGTGCACTCTGGAGCAAACACTGGAGACTTGTTCTGTTATCTTATCTCCAATACATTGTGAAGGAAAGCAGAACATTGTCGTAAAACATACCCATACACACACACACACACACACACACACACACACACCAAAAACCTATATAAACCAATGTATGAAGAAAGGTCTTTGTTCTTCCATGCTCTTTGCTCATTGCTGTTGAATCCAAAATGCATTTTGATTAAAGGAAACTGCTGATCCACGATCTTGGTTGTGTCTTTGGACTTTAGAATGTATCTAACAGTTACGTATGCACCTTTCAAAATAAAAGCACACCATCGGAAGTTCGATAAAATTATCAATATAAAAGTTTGAAGCACACGTGCGCGACCCACTCCACACCAGCTCACGACCCACCAATTGAGAAACACTGCTCTACATTAAAAGACCTTATGGTAGCATTCCTTCCATTCACAAACGACTTCAAAAAACGTACCGGTTTCTTCTTCACCTGCTGATTAGCTGTTAGAATAGCGTGAGAGAAAGAGAGAGAGAGAAAGAGTCTAATATTACCACAAAAAAGGAAACTTAAAATATATAAATATATATAAAATGTACAATATACAAATTAATATGAACTGACCTTGTGAGGGCGGCGTGTATTTTTTTGAGTTCATATCTTGAGCTGGCTGAGATGATGATTTGCTAAAACGAGACAGAAAGATCAAGAACTAGAAAATACTGTAGGTAGAACAACATTTTTGTTATGCTGCTTTCAAGCACATGGATAATTCCATGTCCATAACTGTTCTCTCAATACTTTGTCAATTAGGCATTTGCAACATTTCCTGACTGGACATAATTTCTGTAGGAATTAACCCTTTGGACCTGATAGTGACACTTGCTTACTGCTTGGCATCATGTTTATCAGAAATGTAATTGTTTTCTTTTTGAATATTATAAGTACCAGGCCTGATAAGTCAGGCCCGATTCTACCCCTTCTTTAGTCAGACACATTTGGAGTACTTCTCCCTTTATTACATCTAGTACTTCTCTCTTCTCTGACTATCATATCAGCTTATTTTTTTCTGCTGCCTTCAAAATGTCCATCCACATGCTTCCCAATCCTAAGCGCTGCTGCTAATACATACTTGGCTAATGCTTTTGCAGCTTTTCTGGCCTGGACTTCTCTCCTGATGAGGATAGTTTCCAGGTTGACTGGACTGGGAATGAAACCCACCACACCATCCTCTTTTACTGGTCGCCCAATCCACCACTCATTGTTAAACTTCTGCAAGATAGAAACCAATACCAGAGGAGACAGGGACAGACAGGGTTAATGTAGGCATTATGTACAGTATCAGGTCTTTTTGATTAAATAATAATCATATTTACATCCTGTGTGGATAGGATGTTGACAATGAAAACCGAAATCATCATTAGCACTATCTTACCTTAACCACAAGTGATAAGAGTATATGCCTTTCTGATGCAAAGTGAACATACTCAACAGTGAACATTTCAGGTTTGTGATGTCAAAGACCATAACTACTCATGTGTCTCGGAAAGCCTGTTTCTGACCTCTTTAATGTGCAGGAAGTCTCTAGACTCAAAAGTGACAGCCTGGCCGTGTACGGGAACGTTGTCGTCATCTGCTGGTGTATAAGAGAAGTTGCAGCGCACAGCAAATGCCACAGGCTTGAACTAGGGACAGAGGACAATACATAATAAATAGAAAGTTATGAATTCAGCACTATCACCAGTAGCCACCAGCAGCATAACAACTGCTGATAAATGTACACTTCCAGTAGAGCAGCTCTGCTGCTGCCCTGTTGAGTCACTGTGGGGGTTGTAGTCCTGTCAGAGACAAATGTCAGCAATGTGTCGATCAAGCTGCTAATTACTCCAGTTTGTGGGTGAGGCTCTGAGGCCGGCGTGGGATGGCTCAGTGTTTGCCGCCTTAATTACCCAGCGCCACTGGAGGCCCGTTAAAGCTGCGAGAGAGGATTTAATTCAATTTTCAATGGGACGGGCATCAGCAGGTTCACATTACAAGTCAAAGAGAGGGGCCAGGTTTCTTATCTGCCATCTAACCCGCGGTTAAAAGGTACAGCACAGAAAATAACAAGAAAAACTCCATCTATCTTTCGGGCCATTTCCCCCACTGTCTAAATGTTAAAAGAGATAAACAGTTGTTTTGAGTTGAATCATTTAGATAATGTTCGGCCGAATGTATGCTCAACAACCTTTGAATAACTTCCTTTAAACAGATCCATTTAGAAGATAAATAAAGTGTTCGTCTATTCTATTCTATTCTATAAATGCAGAATTTGAACAAAATCAGTGATAATCAATAGCTTTCGTCATTTTATTTCTCCAGGCGCTGAGCACGTTCTAGGCTATTGCTATTGTAATGGGTTGTTTTAAAAGCAGAATGTTGCTCTGCTAATCTGATCTGTGTTGTCATGTCTGTGATGGAAGCGTGTCCTTGAAAGCAACCTCGAGAATGATGCCACAGTGAAAACATACCTTGGCCTTCTCCAACTGCGCCTGAGCATTCCTCTCCTCAACCACATCAGAATCGTGACGCTCTCCCTGAGAGAATGAGAGAGTGGTAAAAGAGGGAAAGAGGTTACACACTTTGAACGTTAGCAAATCACATTAGCGCAGTCGAAATTCCTGAGACACATTGAGACAACAACAAATTTGATCAATATCGCGTCCTTGTCCCAACCTCTATATGCTGCTCCACACCCCCAAGGTAACGCTAAAGCAGCATGATAAGGCCCCCACCCGTCTTTAATTGTCAAGAAATGGTGCGCTGGCGTCTCTCTAGGGACATGGAGGTTTATGTGTCTCTGAGATTACAGTTGTAGATTGTCTCCTCAAAGATGTGGTAAGTTATGACCCCTTTCTTCAAATGTGGCAGTGTGTAAGATCAAGTATTATTTAAGCACGCATATGAAAACCTTCTGTTTTGAGCAGCATATTTGCGTATGCATATGTCTTGCCTCCAATCACAATGAAAGTCCTTAGCTACATTTAGCAAACGTTGACCAGCATTTGGTGTTTGAACTCAAGACACCATAAGTGTGTGTGAGTGGTAAGGGGACCTGTCTTTTTGTATGCACTGCAAGTCTCATTACTCTACCAATGGATGTCTTTTCCTCTCCTACTTGCACATTACAGTGTGTCAGCTCTGCTAGGAGGCAGGAGTGTTTATTCTGATAGATAATGTAGCAAGTAAACACCAAGCACGAAGCCATTGGTTACATTAAATATCTAACTCCCAATGGCTCAGCTGCTAAAGTTTGTTCTCTAAGTGGAAAAAAGAAGAAGGTGCACTGCGCAATTTTATTTAACTGCCATTACCCTATCAGCTAAAAAGGGACAACGGGATACGTAACCAAGGCGCTGTGTTGTCATCAGTTTGAATAGATGAAATACAGAGGTGAGGAGTACAAGGAGTAGACCAGCTTGTCTAGAAAGAGAATTCAGCAAAAGGAAGAGATATGAGTGGAGGTGGAGGACATATACCTCCCCTGAGTCATGGCCAGGTTTTGTTTTTGCCCGCCGCTGACATCTGCTCGCACAGCACCCACATTTCCTGCAACCCCGCCAATCGGATGAAATGCCTCCGTTAGTATTAAGCAATGCTACACCTGCTACACAACTATGTATTGGACCTGGCAGAAGGACAACTCTGTAAAATAAAGAGATTATAGTTGCGGTATTAAAGGAGTAATCATAGAATGTAAACCTCTTCTTGTAAATGAGGTACCTGCCTCATGATAACGGGCTATGTACAGTATCTACCATTTGACTCACTGACCTCTACACAATAGTACATTATAGCACAAATTAAACAGTACGTATACTGCTGTTTTATAGTGTTTTTTCAGCAGTTTCACTGTTCAAACTATACCTCAAGATAGGCTAATTCCATATTGTAATAACCATTTCCCATTCTGTGTCAGCCCCCTGCATCCTACAAGTAAAGTAAAGATATTCAGAAATAAAATTGTAGTACTAAATATGAATCACTATGTGATCGTTCCAGATCTTCCATTAATTAATGTATAGCTCTGGTGTCTTTTGATGTCACTGTTCTAATAGAAGGTTTCTACAGTACATGACTGCATGGCTGTTCATGGATGCTATCCACAAACCTGCATAAAGTACCTTTTGATAAAAGCATCTGATAAATTACTAAAATGTAAATGTAGGGTTCAGTACAGCATTCCTCATATATGACAGTATTGTCTGTAACTTTCATCAATCTACTTCGTATGCTTATAAAGAGAGAGAGAGAGGAGGAAAGGGATAGGAAACGGTGGGTGTGAAACAAGGCCCTGCTCTCAGCCACATTCTGAAGGTGACTCCTTTCCCACTCAAAACTGTCCATGCGGCCACTTCAGCTGCCACCAGGAGAGTGCATTAGGAAAAGTGTTTGATTGGGACGCCCTCCCCAAGCTATAATAATCAGAGCCGGCGGGTCACAAAGAGCCAGCTGGCTGGCCATGAGCATCCTGTTTTTCCTAAGAAGGCAAACTATATGCAGGAAGGTGGGAAAATGGCATTATTAGTGCGCATAACTCTCTACAGATTACAATGCTTTCTCATTGGCTCATCTAAATCAAATAATAGCTTGTATTAGCTGCTGCTGTGTTTTCCCTACTGTTGCACAGTCCAACGGTCCATAAAATGTCTTTCCCATAGTAATTTGTTTGATGTACTACATATACTATACATATCTACTGGTATATAGCAGCTGTATAGTGTACAATTCCACAGTAAGAAGCAATGGCATTCACACTGACAAGAAGAGAAGGGGTGTAACAATAATTCTGTAGTACATTTAAATCATTCTGAAGTTCACAAGTTTAAGTGAGATTGTCGTTATATATTGGTAGGCTTGGCAGTGTTCAGCACCACCAAAGCCACTGCACAGAGACAAATACACACGTGCCATGTTCATTTTCCCACCATCCATACCCCCACACCCACTTCCTTACATTTCTCAAGTGCATTGTAAGGGCAGCGAGCCTCAAAACTGGGTGCAATGCTAAAGCTGCAAGCCTGAACTTTTTAGCTTAATTTTAACCCAACAGTTACATGTAAACCCTTAAAACATACTCTATACATATTCATATTTAGTTAAATGTGTTTTTTTCACCAAAAAAGTTCAATATACCACACACAACCTCTATACATCTCTACACTTTCACCCTTATCAGAAATGCCAGGATATATGAATATGCACATTTGAAGCCCTCTGAGCTTATGTGCAAAGAAAAAACAATGTGCATCAATTTGCTAATACGTTGTGATAGATGTCTGTAATACTGTAAAACTGTAATACACGGTGAGGGATTCAGCCAGCCAGCCAGCCAACTGCAACAACTCACCAATGAACTAAAGACCTACTTAGAATGAACTTAGCCTTAGACAAATGGCTACCACTACCTGGTTTCATTAGTCAAACACATCCCTTCCAGTCTGTCTTTTCTCTAGCAGGCTGCTCAAAGCAACTCTGAACAAGGTAAAAGTATCAATGTGTATTGTGATACCACACAGGACGAAGCAAAGAATGGTGTGGATTTCTGTTAAAGTGCAACCAAAATGAATATTTTCAGGTAAAAACTGGTGAATTTGTGTATGTAATAGGGATAGAGCTTGATCCTGGTCCAAATCTCTACATTTTACTGCAAACTAAAGTGTTCTATCATGTAACCGTAATGATGATTTGGCAAAAACAACTATTTAGTGGTCAAACGCAGTTACAGTTATTGCAGTTATTGCAGTTTTTGCAATCAGCTGATAGCTTGAGGCTGATTAGGCCACCTACATCAAGGAGTAAAACCCTGGGAATACACTGTGTCTATAATGTGTCTCTTTCTTCACGCCAGGTTGCCATTTTGAAATATGTGGTGGTCAGGGACAGTTGAAACCAGTGGAGTGTTAAGACACACAAACACATGGGCACTCAGGTGAAAGACAGATAAGGGTTGCACTTTATTAATGCTTGGGGGGGGGGGGGGAATTGTCCTCTGTAT
The DNA here is from genome assembly GCA_027575585.1 of Percopsis omiscomaycus. Lineage (NCBI taxonomy): Eukaryota > Metazoa > Chordata > Actinopteri > Percopsiformes > Percopsidae > Percopsis > Percopsis omiscomaycus. The sequence goes on along the minus strand of JAODLI010049635.1, from coordinate 3,133 downwards.
TTGACCTATCCCAGGAGCAGTGGGCAGCCACAGTGCAGCACCCAGGGACCAACTCAAGTCCAAGGGCAACTCCACACCGAGGCCCTTGTCAGGTTCTAACCCAGGACTGTCTTGCTGAAAGGCAACAGTGCTAACCCCTGAGCTACCATGCCACCACCATTCACAGACAGGCAGACAGGAAGAGAAACTGAGAGGTATGCCCAATAAATAAGGCTTACATTTCCTTACATTCCTGTATGTTTCATCCAACATTACTAAAGCTTCACTGTGGCCCACATATACCCTCTCAGGTGGGAACAATGTTTTCGTAGTGGGGGGGTGGGGACGCTTGTTGGTTGCGTGGTTGCCACCACTTGCTACAGACCTTGACCATTTTGTCATTTTGCAGTGCGGACCGAATGTATAGATGAGAACTTATTATACTCTACATAGTGGACTCAAAGTATCCCAGAATGCATTTGTGAAAAGTAGTGCACAACGGATGGTCACTAACCAGGCGGTATAGACCATCATGCATTGCGCTGGTAGTGAAATGGGTACGAAGCAAATCAAGTGCACCGGCACAGTTGATTTGTGCGACAGCAATGACATAATTAACGGCGTGTTTTTTTCATTCTGTGTAGAGGACTATATAGTCCTCTACACAGAATTCCCCACAGAGGGAGTAGGGAGTAGTGAATAAGTGAGAATAGCCCTTGTCTGCATACAGTATAGCATTTTTCTTACTTAGGCTCTGCCTCTGGCGACAGAGCCATGAAAACCCAAGCAGATGTGAGTCCAGTCTAACTAGTGTCAATGTGTACTGTACGGCAGAATTACCTTCACCATGGGACATCTGAAGTGACAACAGAGCAGGGTGTTCTTGGAGTACCTGTGGGCTCTAGGCAATACAGTATATCAATCACACACACTGTGTGTGTGTCCCCTCTACCACCATCAGAATTCACTGCCCACCAAATGGACCATACCATTGTATGGCTACAGAGAGAACCCAGCCAATCATCAGCTGAGGCTGTCAGTTCTCTGTAAACAACATCTAGCTGGTGAAATAAATACGTTAACTGAAGGACATAATGAACAGACTTCAATCGAGGAGGTTAAGAGTTAATGTTTATCCTCTTTACTTCAATGTGTGGAGCCAATTCACTTTTCATTCAATTCATTAAGAGTTAATGTTTATCCTCTTTACTTCAATGTGTGGAGCCAATTCACTTTTCATTCAATTAATTTTAATGTCAATAAAGTAGGTAGTTGTAACATCTCTGGGAACTCCTACTCCAAGTTTTCCTTGTGTTCCATGTTCTGTTGTTCCGGTCCTGGTTTGTCTCCCTCACTGCTTTGTATCATTGAGCTGATGATTGTTTTAATGATCACCTGTTCTCCCCTGTATTTAAACTCTATGTTTGTGTCAGTTTGTTGCTGGATATTTCGTGTTGCCTGGTCCCCCGTGTTACCTTGGTTCTTGTTGTTTTCTCTCTCAGTGTTTCCCATTATTAACTCCGTCTTGGATTCTGATTCCTGCCCGATACTTATGTATGTCTGCCTGTATGATACTCCTCATTACCGAACTCTGCCTGTTTACCTCCACCACGATTCTGCCTAGTAAAGGTATTATATCAAACTGCATTTCGGTCTCCAGTGCCTCCCTTGCACTTGGATCCTCCACTAACAATGTTACAGTAGCAGGGCATGTGCGCTGTTTTCTCTCTGCTGCGTTCTGTTGACCCAGAGTGCTACAGTATTGGTATGCGAGGCGAGACACCTGGCAGGAGTTCCTCATATGGCCTTCAAAAGGCTGGCCGGTCCTTCAATCAAGTTCTCTTTCAGCGTGCAGTAAGGCACCACTTGGGATGTTTTTTGTCTTTTGTTTTGAACATGTAATTACTATTAGGTCATTCAGCAGATATTTTTTTATCTCAAGCTACTTACACTGAGCACAGTTTGAACTAATACGGCATCTTGCTCAAGGATGCTTAGAGAGAGACCAGGCATATTGGGGATTTAACGCCACCCTTCCACTGATTAACACATCTAATTTATTCTGGATCTGTAGCAAGTTCATCTTGGTAATGTATGTTGTTTTTTTATTAAAATCATGTGTGCTGGAGTTGCTGTAGAGCCTTATGAGTCTTGCCTCATAAAAGCACCAAATGTTGCCTGCTTACATAACACCCTCCATCAACAATGTATCTCTTTGTGTATCTAGTTGTGACTAATTTGCTGTCAGCCCCACAACAACCACCTGGCACTGAGCCCAGGCATTTGTACTGCATATTCCAAATAGTTTCTAAGGAGCTATGTGGCTCACGAATACTGGTGTTTATTCGGGGATAAACACCAGTATTTAGCTTTTATTTTTACATTTTACATTGATGATTACCCTGCTACGTTTGGTCATCATCAACATACCAATGCATTTACAAAACTTAGCATTTGAGCACTTCTTAAGTCACATCTTATCAGCTATACTGCACCGCCTGTCTGGAGGGGACTGGCATTCTGCCGTCCATCGTATGCTGCCATTCAACAGATATGGTCAGGCTGGCACCCCCAATGTAATTTGGCATAGCGTGCCGTCTTCGGAGCTAAAACACTGCATTACATCCCTTTAGAATTCCCATTACAGATTGAGAAAGGCCAAGGTACTGTCTGTCAAGCACAGTAAATTGCACGTGCCTTATACTGTAGACATACTGTTAAAGGTTGCATCTGTTTTACAGACGCTTTTATCCAAAGCGACTTACAATGACATGGTGCTATTATTAGTGGCAGTTTGTGGTTTCAATTAAAGAATTAATTCCTTTTTTGTAATATCAAATAGATGCAATAGATTTTTGTCTGTGGTACTCAATCTTCCAGTTGTTATTTTTGTAATCTTTGTGTAACAAATGATGAGACAGACTAGATTGTAATCAAATTTACACCACTATTACTGTAAAGAGATCTGTCACAATCTGAAGAACAGTGTAAAGGATACGGGATATATGAGTAGGTACTGTGAAATATCCCAGCACCAAGCGGTACATCCAGAAAAATCATTTAAGACAAAAGATAAGTGTACATTTACATTTACATTTACAGCATTTAGCAGACGCTTTTATCCAAAGCGACTTACAATTAGTACATTTGTCAA
>JAODLI010049616.1:0-16660 GCA_027575585.1 Percopsis omiscomaycus | reverse complement strand
ACACACACACACACACACACACACACACACACACACACACACACACACACACACACACACACACACACACGCGCCTGCATTGCCAGAGGAGTGTGAGCTCCCTTGGGAACTCAAACAGCTGAATGAAGAAGACATCACATCAGCTGTCAGGCAGATTCTGCTGAGAGTGGAACGTCGACGAACAGAGACCCCCGATGTGCTAATGGGTCCGGCTTTGCCGCCCAGCCGCTGTCCCAAAGCCCCTGGCTCTTGCTTTAGCTTCTTGGTGACAAGGAGTGGTTAATCTCACGATCCTTACTTTCAGGAGCCAGAGTTAGATAAATGAGTGGGTTGGATAACATAACACCTGCCTTCCTAAAGCTCACCCAGAAGAAATGCTTTTTGTTGTTTGTGGTGTGAGTGTAACCCAAAGCAGCATTTAGGCTGTCTGTAACTGTCAATTACAATGAGAGTCCTACAGGCTGTCTATGACAACCAGAACACTCATTGTTGGTAATACCGGCACTTTATCATGAGTCAGGTATAGTTTAAAACCCAGATAACGTTGCATAAAGCTAACTTACAAGCTAAGTTAGAGGAACGGCTACTGCCGAACTATACCATAATTCATTATAACATTAAGGAGGATTGTCTTTCTATTGAAGCGAGTTAAGAGCTCTTTTAAACCCTGTCTTGGTCTTTCACTTGAGTCAGTCACGGCCATTATGTGACCACCGTAGTTAGAGTGCACCCCTCGCAATACACCATGGCCCACAGGCCAGAGGTCACCTGTGGCCTCTGGTCTCCACGACAACAGCCTGGCAGTCTCAAAGACTGTGCCGGTGTCCCCCTCCCCCTCCACCTACCCACACACTCAGAAACACACACCCTTTTGTCCCCAACCGCCTGGGCATCAAAAGAGAATCAGAAGTGTGTGCTCCAACCCAAACATTTACAACAGACCAAACGCATTTCTATGCTCCGAGTGCGAGCTTCAGCCCCTGGATATCGGACCATTTAGCTGACAGAAGAGACAAACGGTAAAAAAATATACAAAAAAATACTGTTGTTGCATTTGATCACGTTCTCTTTTTCTTTATTTCTCTCACAATCTCCCACAGTACGCGGGCGCGCGCGCATGCACGCACGCACATGCACACACACACACACACACACACATACAGCTTTCTATCAGGGTTAAAAAGAAGACATGGTGCTGCAGATAAAATGTTACAGCTGCACCTGACTCCGACCTGAAATCTACAGCTACACAGTAAATACAGTAAACACCAACGTTGCGGCAACAGTCCACATGTTCTAATGTAAACAACATATCCAATATAGGCTAGTCGGGAGAAAAGTTGTGGCCATATTTCGCCTGTGAACAAGGAGCCCAGTAGACTATACATACTGACAAACTGCAGTATTCTATTTTGACACGTTGCCGCGCTGCACCTCTAGTGCTTGCGGAGTGTATCACAAAAATTGGCGCTCACCATATTTTGCAGGCAGGACATTTCTTGATCAACATCAGCAGACAACGCCAGAATGTGCCGATGCTCTACCTGGTGGTCATACAGTAGACAGATGCCGTAAGAGTAACTCCGGGTAATTACTTCCGAGCACTACGGGCAACAGTCACAGCCTGTTGACGGCGCGGACGAGGAGTAGAGTGGGACTGTGCCTTTTCCCTCTCGGAGATTTGAACAGCGGAGAGAGAGAGAGAGAGATAAGAAAAGGGCAGACGTGCTTGACTGCTGAAGAGATTGGTTACAGACCACGGCCACCTAGCGTCATGATGTCGAATTGCGTTTTCTTTTTCTACCAAATTTTTGTTTTTACCTTTGTCGTAGTTTTTTTAAATAAAAAACACAATAAATGTTCTATAAGTAGAGTTCACATGACTTAAGCCTCTAAAAACTCCAAATACAGATAAACAGCTATAATTTATTGATGCTGAAATTAGATCATACACAATAGAGGGGTCGGACATACAATACAGTTTTAGAGAACATTAAAACTGGCAAACAAATATAAACAAATATCCATACACTAGCTTGCCAAAATACCAGTATGCCAATATACCAATTTGAAACATGTTCTTTTAATGCATACAGTAGTAAAATAAAGGAGATATTTGTTATGAATAGCATTCTTATGATTGCACAAAATATTACACTGGCATCCCAAATTAACACCAAACCGTCTCTCTCTCTCTCTCTCTCTCTCTCTCTCTCTTTTTCTAGGTTCTCTGGTCTCATGTTATTTTGCGCTTGGCTTTGGGCACCACTTTAACAGTGGTGGCTACAGATTTTGACCCTTGCAGGTTCTCAGCGGTGCAAGTGTAGGTCCCCCGGTCCACCTCCCTCATCTCATCCACCAGGAGAATGGATTGAGACTGCACCTGTGCCACACCACCACCTACTGGCTGAACTCTCTCTTGGGTATACAGAGGCCGGCCAATCTAAAAAAAAAAGGAAGTAAAAACACCAACAATTTAATATGAAATCTAACGCAACTCCATATGGCTTTAGGTGGGTGAATGGGTTAACAGGATGCCAGATAAACAATATAACTAAAATAACACAACATATAAAATAAATAAATAAAAAATTAAGAATGTATGCACAATTTATTTCAAATTCTTGAATTCTCATCTCCAAAGTAACATGTGACCTCGGGGTTTCTCGGGCCCACAGTTGGCTGCTTAGGCTGACCTGTTGCCCAGGGTACTCCCACGTGAAGCCCATGTGCACCCCCTGCTCCCCCACCACAGTGCAGGAGACCTGCAGGTTCTCTCCCAGAGCCACGGAGTCAGACGAGGCCTGGATCACGGGGGCAGGTGCAGCCATGGGGTCTGATGACAGCAGAAGTGTAAGAGACAGAAGTAATCCAGTAATTATTACAGTATACAACAATATAAGGCATGGTAAACCCGGATTGTTTGGTTTACTAAAATTGTGGAAACCAATTTTTTTACTTGGTGTAAAAAAACAGTATGCTAAAACAGCATAATATTGTTTTTTTTAAGTACAATGAACATAAAATAATTAAGTGTTTTCATGCACTATGCACACTAAGTAATATCTTAATGCTCTTGAGGAAAACATAATGGTACACTTCTCAGTTCACATAAATTACCCTTGTTTTAGGAATAAAAATGTTCTTTTGGTTTGGAGAGTGAATGCTTTACATCGCTCAAAGGCTCACATATTTTCTGCCGCACAGTTGCGTTTCAAAACATATGATGATCTGGGGAGGAAATCTGGGGTTCTGGGGGTTCTATAACTGACTATTTTCAGGGTTTAATATTGTGTCAGTGCGGTGTAACTCACAGTTGACATAGATCAGCATGTACTTTGTGGAGATCTGCCTTAGGTTACCCAGGCTGGCAACACAGTACAGGGCTCCGGCGTGATGAGGCCGTGGCCGGTGGATTGTAAATCCCTGTCTGACACTGAAGGAGATCTCCTTCCCATCAACCGGCACCTCCGCCGGAGGAAACTCCCGGTGCAGCGTCACCTCGGCCGTGGGTGACGTCACCTGACAGGGCAGGACTGTGGGCCAGTTGGTCCGCAGCTGAATGACCTTGTAGTAGTCAGACGTCGGCACAAACAGCTCCTGTGGGTCTAGTCGATATGGCACATAGGTGATTAGACAAATGGAAAAATTGTGTTTCCGTAAAAACATTTGTCTTTCATCGTACCAGGGAAGAAGACGAAGACTTTGACGGCCTTGTCATACTCCTTTCGGCACTGGGTGTCTTCGCAGTACATGGGGTAGCAGGTGTACTCTCCAGTGTCCGCTCCGGTAGAGTTGACTAGCTTCAGCGATCCGTGCCTCTCATGCTGGACAATTCTGTAGAATCAAAACAGCTGACCAGTTTGTGGACCGTGTGTGGATGCTAAAAGGTCGTTTGAAGGTACACTCCTGGATGTTTGTCTAGAACTGTCCTGGTGATTGAAACTAGCACACCTGTGCTGAGTGGATAGCACTCCTCCCTACTCCTTCCCCTACAGCACGCTGATGATGCTATGAGGTAGTCTTGGTGTTGTCCATGCTGTACTGTCGGTGTGTTGTTGAAACATTTTGACAAAGCATTTCATTGTTTTCAAGCAAAGCCTTCTGAATTTGATAAATAAACTAACCTAAACTTGATTCCCACCTGAGCCTGCCTTCATCCTCCTCTTCTAGGTAAGTAGGAACACTCCACTGGACTGGTTTGCCCTTGCACCTCAGCTCCAGCGTATCTCCGCTCGGCACAGTCAGAGTATCCCCCAATCTCTGGAACTTCCCCTTTTTAAGCACCTGATAGGAGACACATTGCACATGCAGGCATTCAAAGGTATAATGACATAGATAAATGGAATACATCTGGTGTTCACTATTTGGGAGGTTTGAGGATTTCAGCTGTGTTTTCCTGTGTCCAGATGGCTTTGATACCACATATATACAGAGCTGGGTATAATCAAAGGTCTGTTTCAGCTGTTATGCCTTTTTCATTTACAAGGTTATAAAAGACTATTCTAGAATGTTCATGTAAACTATCAAAAGTGTATACAATGTGCTCACCTGTGTTAGGAAGGTCTGACCTTGAGGTGCAGGTGGAGATTTAACCTTTGGTTTTGCTGTGACCAGTCCTTTGGTGGTAGAAATCCGAACTTTGGCTTTAGTGGGCTTAGATATATTTGCAGCAGTGGTTTTAGCTTCTTGTCCATATCCTACCAAGGTGAAGTACATACAACAGTATTCATATGTCTTATGTCTCTGCTAGGGATGTGCTGAAGACATTCAGTCCAAAGTCATAACATCAAGCATGTGAATCTAGCGATAATATAATTTCCTTGCAAATAGGACCACTGTCTGGTAATGTCTGTGTATTGGTAAGAATCTGCCGATAAGATACGTATCATTATACAGGGGTTACTATTAAATATATTGCGATATATTGCGATACTGTATGCAAGGCGATATATTGCGATTTAAAAAGTCTAATTTTAGGAAAACTAGCAATGCTTGCTTTAGCATCCATACCGTAAGGAAAATTCACACCGGTGTACTTTCTATACCATTTATACCGTCCACCCCTACGCCTTGTCTCAGTTTACGTTGTTACGTTGGAGAGGAATTGTCAAATGGTTGAAGATAGATTGCAACACTGCTATCTAGCAGTTGGGGGTTTAAACAAAACACAAAATGCACCACAGTCTACCACGAATCTTTGCCTGTAAACTAGTAATTAATAATCGATATAGTATCACAAAACATAATATCGCGATACTCAAGCGTATCGATCTTTTCTTACACCGCTTCTGTCTGGTACTGTATCAATGAGGCATATAATTTCTCTGTGACATTTTCTTCTTCCAGATATCTTAGGGTAAGACAGTAAGGCCAACAGCAACCTAGCTCCCACTGTAATTCTAGGAATGCTCGCTCAAAGAGCCACACTGTGCGGATACAGTAAAGTCACTTACCTAGCTCCAGGATTAGGGCACACATGAAGAAAGAGCTCCACACTAGCCTCCACTTTCTCCCAAATAATTTCTCCGGAAGCATGACTGAACCTATAGGGATTGTTATCCTGGCCTGTGGATTGTCGATTCAGCCAGTCAACACTTCACCAAACCCAAAAGAAGAAAGAAGTAGAAAGAGAGGGGGTGAGATAGATATGTGGTGTAGAGAGAGAGAGAGAGAGAGAGAGAGAGAGAGAGAGAGAGAGAGAGAGAGAGAGAGAGAGAGAGCTTGAAGGGGAGGTCAGTCTTTGCAAAGTGAGCGGTCAGCTGTTTACAGAATCACAAACATTCCTCTTCGTATGAGTGGCATTAGTACCCCAAATTCCTCCTGACTGGCTCAATGAAGCCTTTCAACTCACTGTGCACCAATGAGGACTCCAAAACGGAGGCCCCTCCATCTGAAATAGCAATGACTGTTTGTTTAGCTGCTGGATGGGAAGGTGGCTAACAGCAAGGCCTCGGTCAACCAAAGCACACCACAAACCCGAGAAGCAAGCTAGCACAACAAACTATATCAGTAAAATGTTGCTTCAAATGTTGTAAACTTTACTATTTCCATGTCAGCAGTGCATGAAGCCAAATATATTTCATGTTTAATGCACTATAACATGCTGTACGTTGAACCTGACATAGACCCAAAGCCACAAGTTGCTGAACAACACACATTTGTTGGTATGACCCAAACATCCCCAATAGTGAAAGACATGAAACTATATACTCAAACAAATACTACTGCTTTAAAATACTACTGCTTTAAACTCCTCTCAAATTCCTTGTATGTGTAAATGTACTTGTAGAAATATATCTGTCATATCTATCATATTGTAATATTACATACTGTGTACATCTCATATTGTATATCTCCGTACTGTATGTTTCCCATATTGTACATTTCCCATATATTTATACCTATCTGCACTTGCACTATACCACTAATTAAGCGTAGCATTAGTTCAGGCAGGCCACGGTAGTCTGCCCGCTGCTGACACCCAGCTGACACCTACACCAACCTCGGTGGCTCTTTGAATGAAGGAGGTTCTTTTAAATAGTCAAGTCAAGTCAGGTTTATGTATATAGCCCCTAATCACATTACAGTGTCAAAGGGCTGCACATGGCCCACTTTTCACATGGAAACAAACGACACCCCCTTCACCTATTCCTCCCATCGGGCAAGGGCGCTGGAGTGCCTGCCCACCAGCTGCGTCTCCATCGCAGGCGCAGGAGATATGGTTGTGGAGAGAGCCGGCCATTGTTGGACATTTAGTGTCGAGGCCCACGGCAGCCCATGACACTCCCAAAGAGACACACGGCTCAGTCCCCCCTCCATTCCCTATTTGCTTGCTGTGCTTGCTCCAAAACACCTCCCCAGAGCCACCCTTTCTTTGACTTTTATTTGCTATACATGCCTTCATTATGCATAATCGCATATAATGCATATGCATAAATGCATATCATTTTCACTAATGAGAATGAATAGTAAGGGTGGGTTTTCAAACATCTTATTACGGGTATTACGTGTATGTGTATTGTTGTATTTAAGTTTTTATTCGGGTTGCCTATGTTAATACATGTTAACCATCATGGTATTGCTTTTAAAACGTCATGTCTGCTGCTGGCCTGTTCGGGGGGTTTGAGTCGCTGTCGGATACACCCATATTTACCAGTATGATGAGTAGAAGCCCCCCCGAACTAGCTATTCCGCCGAAGATAATTAAATAGCATACTTCTCTATGTCCTAATACATTGCTTTGGTATTAAGACGACAGTGGTCTGACTGAATTTGCATTTATCTGGCTAACCAGATAATGTGTAAATAGTGATACAGTGCAAACTGCATTTCATTGTTTTTGTACTTGTACAATTAAGTTTATTCTAATCTAATCTAATATCTGATATCAGCAGCAATTAACAGGATTCGAAGGATAGTTAAAAGATTTTACGCTGTGTATTACTTGGATGTCAAGGTCAGTGCCTCTAAGTACTACGCACTGACTCAACTGCCAGTAAAAGTGGTAGTTTGTAATTGTCTGTAATTCCAGTCACAAGAGGAAGTGCTCAGTCAAATGTGTATCCTTGTTAACAAATAGACACATGTGCATGTGTGTGTGTGTGTGTGTATGTGCAGCCTACTTCATGCAATCATGCGCCTTAGATCTGTATTCATACACAATGGCTGTGTGACATTTGCTGAAAGTAGTCATTTAGGATTTTTTTTATTTTTCCATATTTACAAAAATGAAACAATAAACCTGGTAAATCAAATCAACAATCCATGTAAACCAATTATCCATGTAAGTAGGCCTACCTCTATATCTAAATGTAAAGAATTGAATTGCCATTTCATATACAAATCTTTGTTAGGTCTGAGTCTATGAACAATGTAAACGCTTTCAGTGGCTACAGTAGCTACAGTAAAAATTATCAATAGAAAGCCCTTTTTTTTGGTTTTGAGAAACTTTATAATCACCTGTTTACATGTTGAATTTACAGTAAATTACACAGTAGAACAGTAGTGAGGCAGTCATTGTTACCACCAGGGAGGAAACACAAACTGATATATAATATCATAAATGTTTTACTCTTTAATACGGTGGCAATGTGGATTACAACTCTACGTATGTGTCCATTTCTCTGCACAATACAATACAGGTATTATATTTATATAATTTATATTTATATATTTATATATTTATCTACTGGCTAGGGTTGCAAAATTCTGGGAATTTTTAGAGGAGGAAACTTTGATATGCGATATCGACTTCGGTAGCGATATAAATGACAATATGAAAATAGTACCATTCAATACAATCTTTTTGGCCACAAATCACGTCAGCAGTCTTGAGAGCCGTGCAAACACAAACATTGATCCAAAAAAGTACAACTTAATTCTGACCATCATCAAATACTAAACTATACCAATTAAGTGGGCTATAATTAGAATTTTATTCACAGATTTAAATTCCAGTGAAAATACATACACCAATACTTGCAGGATCGCGTGACACGTCATCAACTATATTGTCAATATCATGGGAGGACAAATTCTTATCATGGGGAGGAATTGTACCCGTATATCATGGACGATGCGATAGGGCACAGCCCTGCCTGTTACAAAGTTACAAGTTTCTCCGCTCGTGCATTTGTGAGCCTCTTGCGGAGCCTCTTTTGTGTGTGTAAATATAAATAATAAATTCTAAAAGTTAACATTTTAAAATGACCATAGAAACTTCCGGAAGCTTTTCCACTCGTTTGCAACCCTAATACTGGCACACATATGCTGACAGCAGGAGCAAATGGGCACCAGGGTCAAGTAGAACAGTAGGTAAGGCTGCAGTGACAACTCCTGCTCCTGCTCACAGTTTCTCTTCCTTGATAGTGCCTGTTTTGCCACTAACTGTCTCAATCTGCATTTGTCCGGTCAGGAGGCGTTGCTTTTGAACACTGTTACGGATGCCGTAGCCAAAATAGATGACAAGCCCTGCAGGGAGAGACGAGAGATCCCAAATTGCTCATACATACAAGACACAAACCTCCAAGCGTCTCAGGCAATGATTCATGCACACTTACCTACTAACATCCAGATAGCGTATCGTATCCAGGTGTCTGCTCCCAACTGAACCATCAAATAGATGTTGATAAACACACTCAATACGGGCAGGGCAGGTAGAAATGGCACCTGCAATTAGAGAAGAGAACATTATTATTCAGGGTTTTTCTGAATTCAATTTAAAGTAACTTCAAACAAGGAGTGTGTGTGTGTGTGTGTGTGTGAGTGTGTGTGTGTGTGGACATAGCCTTTAAGCATGGGCATAGGAAGCATATTGAAAGTGTGCTTTTAGGTAGTTCTCACCATGAACGACGCCCTGGTGGCATTCTGTGGTTGTCTCCAGATGAACAGTATGTTGGACAACACAATAAAAGCAAGGATGGAAACACACACCAGGCTCCACACTTCCTTCTCAGCCAGAGCATCCATGGCTTTGGCCAGGATGGTGCAAAGAGCAATCACACATGCAACTGGAGGAAGAATGGGATGACAGAAAAGAGGAGCCCATTCAGTCACAGATCTTTTCATAGACCAAAGGGAGTGTAAAACCAGAAGGTGTCTTACTAGAGAAGACAGTCAAGCTCGTAACAGTTTTTGATGTGCCGGCAGTAGGTGAGGGTGGAGGCTTCAGACAGTTGCCTGATTCGTCCATCTGCAGTTCAGTGGCTTCAGATCGATCCTGTTGGTACCTTAATAACACAAATATTAATACTGCATATGAAGAAAGTCATTGCTTAGGTGGCAGTAGGACGAGGGGTGGAGAGCAGTGTGAGTCTAGAAGCTCTCTGGGGAGGGGAGTAAAGAGTAGTGCCAGCCACTCAGGTGCAAGAGGGGCCTGTGTTCTGGTTTCAAACCCAAACCACCGTGTTTTGTAATACCTGTTTCAAGCACAAGGGGACTTCTGGACACAAGTGGAGAAGGGCTGTGTGTTAAATAGAAATACCTACCTGAGGATTAGTATACATATGGCCACAAGTGTGTAGGCAAACAGAGTTCCAATGGACATCATATCCACCAGGGCTTTGAGGTCAAACAGCAGGGCCATGATGGCTAAAGGTAAGACAGAGACATCACTGTGACCTCCCCTCTACGACAATCTGAGTGCACCACCACCACTTCAAAGACAGGTCTTTATTTAGTATATGATAGTGTACCTGCCACTATGCCCGAAGACAGTGTCGCTATAACAGGACTCCCTTTTTGGCTGACATTGCTCAAGGGCTTGAAAAGCAGACCATCTCTCGCCATTGCGAAGAGCACACGGGGCATGGGGAACATGGACCCGAGCAGACTGGAGGGACAAAAGGTGGTTACTGAGGGTTATAAGCAGGGGCGTCACCTGCACTGGGGCAGGTGACTCATCTGGGCTCATCCGGGGCTGAGCCCAGATTCTTCGGGACGTAGCTGTATGACAGTGTGTGTGTGTGTGTGTGTGTGGCGGACCGTGACTCTCGCACTCTTCGCAGACCCGCGACACAGTGTCATGAACATTATTCAGAAAATATTTGTGTTGTTGTTGTGGAACTGCACCTAAACTTTTTGTTGCAATTTTTTAAAATGACATTCGGGGCTACAGTCAAAACATGACCTGGCGACGCCGATGGTTATAAGCCAGAACAACAAGGCTGCCTACTATTTTCTCACCTGGTGGAAAGAGCACAGAGGGACCCGACGGCGACAACATATTTGGCTGGACCCCAGCCGACGTATTCAAAAGCCACAGGCAGGGGGCTTTGGACGCTGAGGAGGTAGTAGGGCATCATCAGGGTAAGGGCAGCAGACACCGCGAAGTAGGCCAGGAAGCAGATGAGCAGAGAGGCCACGATGCCCAGAGGAATTGACTTTTGGGGATTCTTTACCTCCTCGCCTATGGAAAAGAAGGACCTTACGGTCAGCGATGCACTTTCCTCACAAAAGCCAACAAAAAGGAATTTAAGGTGTCTCCACACCCATAGGGTCAGAATTAGGCGCGATTGAGTTGAAAATGTTATGGGATATACCTTTATTACTGCATGGACATCTTTCTCAAAGTCTTACTTGTCGTAGCGATGCAGTCAAATCCAACAAAAGCATAGAAACACGTCGCAGCTCCGGTCAGGGTTCCATCAAAGCCATACGGAAAGAATCCCCCTGCTCCATATTCACTGGTCAGATTGACTGTAGATGTCAGGTTTCTGCGTGGGAAAGAGAGATAACATGGGCGTTTATGCAGCCAAGTCATTTGTAATAATGGGGCAGGACGGCTCATTGGATAAGAAGGATCAAAACGGCCATGCTCTCGGACACTACTGTACTTCAGAGTTGCTGTTGCGTTGAGCAATGTCTCCTCGCTGATTTTCCAGTTGGCGATGTCTCCCTTGATGAAGCCAGAAATGATAACGAACAGCAGCACAAGAATGTTGACAGCCGTAAAGATCTTGTTGATTGTTGTTGATTCCTTCACTCCGAAAGATAGCAGGCCTTTTCGATAATGACACAGCATGTGAGACTTTTGCTGTCATTTTAGAATCACCGTGTGTGTTGGCTGAGCTACAGTATCAGTGATGTGGCATTACCTGCCAGTAGCAAAATGAGAGCAGCGGCAAAGAAATCTGGGTAGGGCGCCAGACCCGGCAGGCCCATGGCGGCATGTTTCCCAAAGAACCCTGCCATCACGCCCCCTATGAGGTCATCAAACGTCCCACTCCATGCCCGGGCAACGCTGGAGGTCCCTGAGAAGAGGGATGCGGTAAATAATATATGTGTTATTCATAAATAGAAGGAGAGAGAGGTTATTGATTCAGACCTTGTGTAAATCTGAACATGCTTTTGGTCTCGAGGGTTAATGAACTCCATGAGCTGCACATACGTATGTCACACTGCTAAACTAATCTTCCGTGGAGAGCTTTACAGCAGGTTAAAGGTTATAGGATGTATTAGAGTCTCCTGTTGAAGGTTAATTATTTATTACCCTCTACGTTACCATACTACGTTACCATTATGCTGATAAGAATAATCAGCATAAGGGAAAACATTGATACAAATGGCACTGAATGAAAAAGTCAAGCTCATAATCATTCAAACCAACAGCAATTTAATAAAGCGACCTTTGATTTTATCAAATAAAGTAAAATTTTAAATGAATACGTTTATATCATGCATGTCATAATTTTTTTTTATTCGCATGAAAATGTATAACCCCATTTTAATCAAATGCACTTTTATTAACTTCATTTTGAATTCACATAACAATTTATCAACTCAATTTTAATCGAATCATTTTTATAACTTCCACCCCTCACAGTAACTAGGCCTCTTGCTCATTAACGCCACAATTAAACCTCAGTTAATTATAATCCCGAGCCCTGCGCATCATACTTGCCTATGACGTAGGACAGCAGCAGATTCCATCCGGTGATGAAAGCCAGGAGCTCCCCTACGGTCACATAGCTGTAGAGGTATGCTGAGCCTGTTTTGGGAACCCTGGCGCCAAACTCCGCATAGCACAGCCCTGCAAATATGGAGGCCAGGGCTGCGATGAAGAAAGAGATGATGATGCTGGGTCCAGCGGTGGTCCTCGCCACCTCTCCGGAGAGAACATAGACGCCAGCTCCCAGGGTGCTGCCCACGCCGAGAGCCACCAGGTCCAGGGTGGTGAGACACCGGTTAAACGTTGACTCCTCTCCCTCGGGCTCCAAGGGCTTCCTCCGGGACAGGCTCAGCACAAAGGACTTCACCGCATTGCAGGCCATGCTTCTAGGGCTGAGGTGAGGGGATTTATCAGAAGAGGAATGGATCAGAGCACAAGATGATAGGGGAACAGGACAAAGGTTGACAAGGAGGGAATAAGGGTTAGTGTCAGAGAGAGGAGAATGTTGGAGAAAGATTCAGTCAACAAAGCGAATATGTGAATAATTGACAGGTGAAAATCTGTCAATTATTCCTAAAGAGTTCCTAAAAAACATGTCATTTAGTTATTCAATTTCAAATTTAGTTGGCTTTAGATAGAAAAGTGTTGGAAAAATATACTTTATTATACAAATTATTTTAGGATTGCTTGTTGTAATCCCTATAACCTTTGTTCTTGCTGTGAGAAAAGAACAGGATGCATTCTTTTCAAGGTCTGCACCTAGAGGTGATTCTCAGGTCATGCCATCCCAAGCTAACTCCAGATGACACTTGTAGATAAGAGTTACGGGGAGAGTGAAGCTAGAGATAACCCAAGGGATTTTCTCTAGAGATGGGGCTTCTCAAACACACACCTCCCAAACACCATGAAGTTAGACTCACCCCCCTTTTTTAGATATTCTCTTGACCTGTGCGTTTGCTAAAGATGACAAAGCATAAATCAAATTAGGCACCACCCATTCCAAGGGTGGGGCCTCTTCTATAAAAACCTTTGTATTACTGAGTTGAATTGAACATTTACTGAACTACACCATGTAAATGTAAAAGTTATATAATAAGATCTACTTTGGAAAGTTGTGTCCTGAAGGTTAATTGATAAGAGTTTAGAATAATTTCTTTAACAAAAAGCTTTATAAAACTTTTAACGTAATCAAAACGTAATCAAAGGAGAGCAGCAATATCGAATATCGAATGTGGAAAGATTCTTCATTAAAAATTCTTCGTTAACTTCATTAGTTTTGGTCTGTACAGAATGAAGCCAACTGAAACATCCTAAAAACACTTGAATTGTATAGGCCAGCAAGCATATCAGTTCCTTTTCTATTCTGTCACGTAGTTCCAATAAACTGCTAACCTTAACATTTTACTTCAATAACATTCATATTTCACCAGCATTAAATTAAAGATAAACATTACCTTTGCTGAAATATTCCGTGCCACTGAGGTGTGCCTGACAATTCAGACAATCTGTTTTTACCCCTCCGATATGATGCTGATGCATGTGGTTTTGCATTACGCCCACAGCACCCACGTCATGCCTGTACTTTAAACTGTATGCACCTGTAGTGGCTATTAAGAAATGGACCTTGCTTTTCTCAAACAACATGAGCATCAGTACCTACCTTACAAGTGAAGTTCCATGTTGTTTACGAGAAGTAGGTGAATTCAAAGAGATATTTCTTGTGGTTCTCCTTGACACCGCACCACTGGCAGGAACAATGTAGCCCACTGTGTTCACCGGTAAAGGAACGTAGCGAATGAGACTCTGGGTACTGTAGGCAAGAGTAAAAAGAAAGAGTTAAAAAAAAAAAAAGTCCTCAAATATTCAGCCCTATCCTCTGGGTACAATCTTGTACTGTATTATCATATTTAAACAAATGCAACATAAAAAGGACGAATATTGAAAAGCTGTATGTGGCATGACAATGAGAATAGAAGCAATATACCAAAATACTGTAAGTAATTGGAAAGTATAATTTGACATATGTCAGTTCCCTTTGGTGAATTTGTTCCATCTTTCAGTTTAATCTACAGAATAATGACTTAAGAGGAAAATTAATAATATGTTATAAAATGTGCTTAAAGGTGTGGTAAGCAAAACGTGTGAGCAGTGGGCCTGGTAATCTTTTATGATTATGCCTTTAAGATAAACCAAGGCATTTATCCTTGATGACTTTGTTGTTGTCCTTCACAAAAAAGTATTAGTAACCATTAGTAGATATAGGCTATGATTTGTTTTAAATTGCAGCAATATATAAAATATGTGTAGATATGGAGGTTATGATGTGTTCTAAATTTAAGCAATATATGAATCAATGCCATCAATAGCATCATGTAACTGGACATTAAATAAAATAAAATACAAGTCCATAATCTGTCAGAAAGTCCTAAATCTGTTCCTTGACATTTTCCCTTTGGTTATCTTCATCTTTGGAAGACAACCATGCTTTCCCCCCTTGTGTCTTATCTCTAGAAGGGGTGAGCTGGCCAGCCTAGCATGCTACGAGCTGCTAAGTTAGAGGAGGACAAAGCAGCTTTCATAGTTTAGGCACTCAGGTAGTGTTCCCCCCTCTCATCTCCCATCAGGGGATTTCAGATCACCTAATCCCTGCTGGCGTCCACCTTGGAAGGCAGGCAAAGCAAAGACGGACCCGGTACCTTTGACCAACCACGTGGATCAGGCTCTATGTATCTACAGTACACATCTCAGTAATGGAGATACGGTTTCCAGAAGAACAATGTTAGTAACTCTGAACCTTAGTAACCTCGAGAGCAGAATTATGACCTTGATAAAAAAGGAATTTACTGTGCACATATGCCCTTACCTGACTACCTGAATATTAAAAAATTACATTTATAATTTAAAGTAAACAAACCACATTGATTTCAAGGGGTGTTGGTTCTTCTAAAGTGTCATTCGTTAGAGGTGTGCATCTTTACCTTTCTTTCTTTCTTTCTTTCTTTCTTTCTTTCTTTCTTTCTTTCTTTCTTTCTTTCCCAGGAGGAATCAGGTTGGTTACCATGTGTTTGTCAAGAGAAAATTAGTATATCCAGTTTACACTGATGATGAAAACGTTTTCACCGCAATTTATACAAGGCTGGCTTGTGTGACCCTCCCACTCAATGGAATTACGTACAAAGTAGCCTTTCTCACTCTGTACCAGTTTGGATTATAATGTGTTCATTATTGCACGCAGGGCACAGGGTGAGAATTGCAAAACAGCAAATCTCATGCTGAATGCCAAAAATGCTTTTGTGCTCTATTTTATTACCACATTTTATTTAGCTTTGGTGCACTCAAAATGCACATGATGACCAAGATTGCTTTCTACATTTTTCGAGCTCTTGTAGTTGTTTATGTATAGATAAATGCCTCTAGAGAGATATCATTGAAATATCAATGCAATATATTTTTATGTAATTCCCAATCTAAAGACATTATAGTACATAATACAGCACTATTGCTATATTTTTTTTATCTAGAAACAAAACAAAACAAAGCAAAACAAAAACAAAAAATGTCTTCTGATGACAATACCCAGCAATGAAGTAGAATAAACTTTTATCATAGCCTAGCTGTTTTGGGATATGGGTGACAAAGTATACTCGGGTAAGCCATCACTGGGTAAAATATAATAGACAATATTTTAAAACTAAACAAAAAACCGTTATTCATGTGAATACTGCCGTACATTTTCACAACAGGTGGGGGCAGTATTTACCATTTTATGTTCCCATTTTAAAATGTACCTAATTTGCTCCTCCATGTTCTAGGACCTCTAGGACTGAAAATGTAGCCTTTTAACCTAGACTCTAGGTTAAAAGCCTAGTAGTTAATTGCTGTTGGAGAATCAAACTCTGAAATACTCTACATACATACATACTGTATTAGGGGTTATGCCAGTTTGGATCCACAAATGGTGTCCTATAGACTCTAAGTTAAAGGCCTAGTGGTTAAAAGATAAAGAAGTTAAAGAAGGCTACATTTTCAGTTCTCTAAGTACAGTACAAGTTTGGTGTCTGGAAGTCCTAGGACACTTTTTTCTTTGATATGGACCAGGTTAGGATGAGGCACAGATAAAAAAAACATAACCTAGAATACCATTTGTGGATCCAAACTGGCATAACCCCTAATACAGTATGTATGTATGTAGAGTATTTCAGAGTTTGAATCTCTCTCTTGCCTCTCTCTCTCTCTCTCTCTCTCTCTCTCTCTCTCTCTCTCTCTCTC